>JAHHUM010000037.1:274654-299399 GCA_036173005.1 Crenichthys baileyi
ATAGACACTGTTCGAAAGAAGGCCCAGCAGCGACTGTGCTTCCTGAGGCAACTCAGGAAGTTCAACCTTCCACAGGAGCTGCTGGTCATCTTCTACACTGCCATCATACATTCTGTCCTGTCTTCATCCATCTCAGTGTGGTTTGGTTCATCCACAAAACAGGACAGGTCCAGACTTCAACAAATAATCAGGTCTGCAGAGAGAATCATCAGGGCTGACCTTCCCTCCATCCAGGATTATACAGGTCTAGGGTCAGGAATAGAGCTTCTATAATCTCTGCAGACCCCACACACCCTGCACATAAACTGTTCAGAGTTTTACCTTCAGGCCGCCGCTACAGAGCACTGTTCACTAAAACTAGCCGCCACAGAGACAGTTTCTTCCCCCAGGCTGTTTCTCTGTTGAACATTTAATAGAGTACAAAACAACAGCATACAGATGTTGCAAATGCACCTTTTTATTTATATGTGTGTATATTGTACATTGTAAATATGTATATTCTGTAGTGCAAAAACAAAACCCAGAGAGCAAAGTGTACCGGAGTCAAATTCCTTGCTTGTATGCACAAACCTGGCAATAAAGCTGGTTCTGATTCTGATTTTACTGTAAGATATGTACAATGCAAAACTAGCTGTAAAGAAGTACTTGCACTACCATTTATACAGTTTATTAATTACATCTGCACCTGTAGAAAAGGCCCCAAAGTACCAGTTATAGTACTCAGTTATTGCTAAAGTGCTTCTAATTAACTGGTAATCAGAATAGGGGCTATTCTATCAAGGTGAGCTCGCTCAGGGGGTTGGTCGCTTTGTTAGTGACGTCACCGTTTAACTTTGCGTAAGAAATCTAAGGCCCTGTCCCAATACTCGCACTTCCACCCTTGTGTCCCTGAACTGCACGTTCCCGTTGATGGGTTCGAGTGCGTAGTGTGTCCCAATTCTCCAGAGTGGTCCTTAGCCCCGCCCCCTTTGTGCCCTCAATCCACACTTCGGCGAAGCCCTCATCTAAGCGGACTTCGCCGAAGTGTATTACCCACAATTCACTGCTGCAGATGACGTTCTGAGCAAAAACCAATCACAACCGTTAACGTAATCAACCATCAAACCAAAATAATAAGAACTGCATAAACTTTAAACAGCAAGCCGACAAATATGTTTTTTTACTGGTTTTCCAGAGCTCAACATTGTAAGATACCACTGGCTTCAGAATGAGTCTGGGCAGTCAGTAGGCCATAACACTGAAGTTACCTTTTAAACAAACACTGGCACAGGAGGGTCTGGTATATAAGCCTCCTTCGCTTCCTGCACTTTCTTCTCCTCAAAACAATTGCTTGTTGCAGTTATAAATAGTTTTTTTAGCAGCAAAACTGTGAAAACAGCGCTGGTTCCCGCCCTCTTTGATGTTGCAGTTACGGTGCAGAGGTGCAAGTCGACCCCTACTGTCCCAATTCTCCAATTTTGCACGCTTGTAACCGGCGCACTTCAACCCCTACATGCACTTGTACAAAGTACACACTTCATAGAGGTGCTTAGGGTGTAGTGTGGGTGCTGGGACAGGGCCTAAGGCAAGGCTACAGTTGTGGGAGACCCGAATACTAGTTAGCGCAAAGTGTGCATGAATGACAAGTGAGTATAATTAAGGGTTGAATTAGATATTTTTTGTTAACTATTGCAATGAAGGTCCGTAGCTTCCTTACCCTAAATGATAGCTGTGTCGGCTCGGTACCCGTGCCTGCTGATTAGCCACTAGCACATTGGCGCCTGCAGCTTGGGTGTAAATGCATCACGTTTATACTGACTAACACTTTTATAGTCATTGTCTGGTTTCAGTAAAGTTCCCAGAGTGTTTTCTCTGCACAAATATGTGGCGTAATTAGTTTAAGCTGACGTTTTATCGGCCGTTGTTCAAAGCTACTGTTAACGCTAACCGGAAATGGCTTGCCTGGTATTTCACGATAAGAGCGCCATGCCGTTTCCGCTACAGGATGTGCAACGTTAACATTGACAGTGACTTGACACATTTGAGATATCTGTCTATGTATAGTTTAATGCTCTGTTTACTAGTGTAATGAGGAGGAGGAGTATTGTAATCGTTAATTACCAACCTAATTTGCTTTATGCAGTTTATACCAGTCTGTTGACAGTAATTGGTTAAGCTAATTTATGGATATGTTATTATTATAACCTAAGTTGTCTTTGTTACTTTATAGGAAACCACACACACACATACAAATAGCCCCTCCTCATATGTTTCTGGAAATAAAGAGAAGAGGAAACTATTAGATCAGTCTCCAGCCCCTTTTCTGACCTGTACTCTGACTGGCCTTAAGAAGTGCTCTGGCCAGCACCCTAGTATGAACTTGGTGATTAAACCTAGACTAGCACCTTACAATCTCTCCCTCACAGCACCAATAAACTGTATCTGATCAAATCTGGACAAGGTAGAAATGTGCCCAAGTCCGAATGAGGGTTCATCCTCCTTGGCATCATTGGCAGCAGCTCCCTTTGAAGTCAGTCACCACATCTGCTGACCTCCCTGAAAACAATACAGGAACAGTTTAGAGGACTCGGAATTAATCACCATCATAGCTGGAAGGTAATACTGGAAGGCCAAAAAAGTAAATGTGTTTCTTCAAGACACTATCTATATATCTATCTCTATCTCTCTCTCTCTCTAATATTTATCTCTCTCTCTATATATATCTAATATATATTTATACACCTCACCTCCAGCCCTGTACCATACTCTTTTTCTGTTTGCGCTGCTGCACCTAAACATACAAAATAGCTTCAGAATTGCATATCTAATGGTACCACTTCTGAGCATAAAGGTGGCACATTTTAAAAATAAATGGGGTATAAAATCCACCTCTCGGTTACAATGGAGTAGCATTTCACCCTATAAATGTGCAGACAACATGTGGGGCGTTCTAAACAGCTGATAACCTCATATCCTAACCAAAACCTTTATGGTACTGTGGAAATAATGCCTAAAAAATATCTTAAAAAAATCAACCTGACAGTTCTCACCTGTTCTCCTTTCTGGATCTATAATGTGATTTTTAAACCTTATCTCTCACCCTGAAGCTCTCCCTGGCTCTAATAATATTTGTATTACTTAATCATTCCTCACTCGGGCTTCCTTCGTCTCTCCACCTTTTATTGCTTCAGTTGCCTCACTACTTATGTCATTCATCCGATGAGACATTATTGCACATAATATCTTATATAATGTCAGACATGATAATAGCTGAGTATGATTAGTCGTTGACCTAACAACGTGTTACCGTTACTCACTGACGTCACTCTTTTAATAAAACAAAGTAGCCCAAGTCCTGCTGTTGTTTAAGCCTTTTTTTGTGGTGGCATTTTGCTGAAATAAAATGACAAAACATTTTTTGGATGCTGTTGACGTTACTTGGGAAGCCAGTTCAACAATGGACGGGTGACCATCCCAGGATTAAGATGACTTGACGTAAAAGATTTGGTTTCTAAATCTAACTGTAAACTAACAAGACGTTATAAACCAGCCATATTCAGAGGTCTCTGATCTGACTGTAGCTGATACCGCAGTCTCCCGCGTCTGCCCCGCTTCACAAACAGAGCAGCTGAGGGAGGGGCGAGTCAGTGACGTCATGCTGTGTTGCTTTCAAAATTAAAGCATGCGAGGTAAAGTTTTCAAAATCAAGTATTTTTCTCCTCCACGGTATAATTTTTGGGTAGGGACAAATGCACCTGTCTCTAGTTGGTATTGAGAAGAGTGGCCACAGTAGAGTAACGTGCTACTAAGTAACGCCTTACCGGCATCACTGATTGTAGTACTACATTTAAAATGTCACATGTCAGACAGTGGAACTTACATCAGCTTGTTTTATGAACAAGGTAAATCCTATCAATCAGGACATGTGGAAATTAAGCTTACTGTTGGTGAGTTTTTCTATGGAATACTTAAAGACTAATGAATTAATAGATTATATTTTCATTAATTAGTACATGTTTGTCCCCAGAATTATTAAAATGACCCCAGTGCTCAAGTCAAATTGCTTTTGCATGGAAGGAACATTCCAGTGTGGATTTATACAAAAAAAAAAAAACTCCAGAATGAGTTCTGCAAAAACCCATCTATATTTTATAGGAAGCCTATTCTACAGCATGTTTTCAATAATGTTCAGAAAATAATGTAGAAGAAATATAGGAAAATAAAAGTAAATAAACCCAGCCAATAAAATGAAAACAGCGCACAAGGCATTGATATCAAGAACTAAAGATTATTCTGCTGTTGTTTAGAGTTTGTATTTATGTATATATATATTTTTTGGGAGTTTTCCCAATTTTTTCCAAATGAATTTTTTGAAAGAATTTTACAGTTTGTAAATATTTCAAATAATTCAGTACTATATTGTTTATAATTTTGTTCACTTTTTATCTGTGGTAATTTATTTTTAGGAATAATAAATTACCATAAATAATAATAATGACAGTAGATCATAATATTACCTTATTAGAGGTGCACTTTAATCTGTCCTGCCGTTGAAACTATTTAATTTCACCCTAAGGGGATGATAACGTTTATTTTATCTCTATATTAATAATTGTTACAGAAGTTTATGTGCTCATTTACTCAACTATTAAGGGGTTGGATCCCTGCGCGGTTGAGCCAGTAGCGTTTTACTAATTCATTGAGAATATCTCTCCGTTCTCTCTGTCTTTCCGCCATCTTGCCTGCTTAAGGCACTCTTAAGCTCACTAAAAGTCTTCCTCACTACTCTTAACATTTCCTCACGTTAGGAGCTCTCTTAAGGCCTAAGATGCTTCGGGAATAACTTTAATCTTACCGCGGGAAAATTCCAGGAAGAATCACGTTCATCACGTTATTTAGATTACAACACACAGTGCGGTAGTAAAATTACAAATTAAATACCTAAATAGTTTAAATATCATTATCTATATGTATACAGTACTGTGCAGGTGTGAAAAAATGCTGTAAACAAAAAATGCTTTTACCAGACCAAATGTTCAACTGTTTTCTTGCTCCTATAACGATCTTGTGAAGCACAGCTGAGGTAGGAATGATGAACATGAAACATTCAATGAATATTAGACTCATGAAATTACATTTCTGTTCGCAGGTGCATTTGCAAACCCAGCAGTCAGTATTCCACATCATAATGGTGACTGGGCACTGCTGAGGTGTGAAGTTCTCGGTGCTTCTCCTAAACCCACTGTAGTCTGGTATGACAGTGATGGAAACAACGTTTCTGATAGAAAGCCAAAGGTCAGTGAAGAAGCCGGCCACTATAACATCTTCCTGGAGACCAAAGTGACCAAGACAGACGACTATACCTGTGTAGCAACACAAAATGAACTTCATCATCAGTCTAATGAATCTACATCTGTATATATCAGAGGTAAGTTCAACCAAGTTCTGTTCTTATTTCTTATTTTTTAATTATTGTTTGATTTTTTAAATCCTCTATTATCTTGAGAGTGAACATGGAGGAGATTATAAGAATGACACCAGTGTGGGTTTTAAACTGAGTCAAACTTCTACTTTGTCTTTATGGATACAAATCATTATTTAAACAGAATAAAGGGACAAAACTGTTAAGAGATCTTAAAGCATTTTAAAATAGAATAATTACATTTTAATGTAAGCCAGGTCAGTGCCAGACATTGATTGAAATGTGGTTCAAAAACAAACCAAAAACATTTAGCAAATGTTACACTTGGACACAGTAAGAGATTTAGAAAATGCTAGTTCATTTTCACACTCAGAATCATAAAAACACTACATTAGAATGTAAATATATTTTATTTACATAGCACCTTTCACAGATAAAAATTACTAAGTGCCTCGCAAAGACAGAGCAGAGAAATGAAATCATGATTGAGAGTACAGAAAACAATCAATGATACAGATTAATGATTGATATCTTAAGAAAAGGCATGCTTGAATAACAATGTCTTCAGCAGCTTTTTAAATAGTCCAGACTCTCAAAACACCAGAACAAAGGAAGTCTGTTTTCAATTGAGAGTTGTCTCTAGTTTGAAATCTAACAACACGTTTTTGGTTGTTTAAAACAGTAAAATGGTTCAGCAGTTTGCAACCAGTGGCGATTGCTCCAAGACTGCAAGGGAAGCTCAGCTTCCCCTAAAATGTCAAAAAATAAGTGATCAAATATATACTGTTGTGTGTACATGTCATTGACTAAATATGAGCTACAACGCGCTCAACTTTTGTTCAGAATCAGCTTCTTATCACTGGTAACGACGCGGCTTTCCTCTCACTCATTCCTACAGCTTCACAGTTCTTTAAACAGTGAGTTCAATTGCGAAGCAAAAATGCTGGGCTTTGTCCTGCCCATTGGACGCTCAGCGTCTCTGGGGGTCTATGGGGCAGTGGGCTTGCCTCGGCTGGCCAGGACGCTCAGCTTCTGCATGATGATTGGATGATCTGTCTAAGGCTGAATCCCTTTTTGATTGACAGTGAAATGAGCGAATCAGCGATCTTGAAAATGAGCTTCCCCTCCTTGAAAGACCAGCAACCACCACTGTTTGCAACAGTTGGATAATAGAATGTTTTCTACTCCTGACAAGATACACAGTATTTAACCAACTCTGTAGGTTGCTGCTCAAAATAACAATTTCCTGCAGTTGAATTTGAAACTTGTGTGTACCAAATTATTGCCTAAAATACAAAAGAAATCACATTTATTGCTCCGAAGCATATTAGCTTTATCTGACTTCACAGGATTTAGTCACAAAAACAGGATGTTTAAATTGGGCAGGTATTGACTTGATCATCTGCTGATTTGTGTACTGTACTGTGCATTTGGATTCAGCCCCAGGAGTCAGTGTTCTGTGAAATCATGTTTTGCCACAATAAAATCTGGGGTTCTCCTGGTTAACGTCTCTTTTAGCTTTAAACATGTAGAGACAGAAATGTATTATGAATCTTCTTTGCTAAGTAGCTCAAGCTAATTTCGATTAGATGAGGAGCAATTTTAAACATCAATTTACATTTCTTGCCACATTCTCAACTGGATTTAGATCTGGACTTTGACTGGACCATAGTAATACGTGATTATAATTTGATCTAAACTATCACATGAATGTAATGTTTGTTTAGGATCGTTATACTGTTGGAAGACAAACCTTCACCTCAGTCTCAAGTATTTGCAGCCTCGACTAGGTTTTCTTCCAACATTGCCCAGAATTTACCTCCATCTTCCCATCAACTCTGACCTAATTCCCTTCCCTGGATTCTTGGTGCTGCTTTGCCACTTGAATTTTTAGTTGGATTTAATTCTGGAGACTAGATAGACCACTCCATGCCTTTAATGTGTTTCCTATTTTGGTTACTCCTTCGTTGCCTTATTGAGTATTTGTTGTTCTTGAAAACTCCTCCAGATCTTCAGCCCCTCAGTGCGATGGATTCAGAAAGGAGAGGTATACTTAAAAAACCCTAACAATGTCCTTGGTGTTGCCGTTTTAATAGTCAACTAATCCATCAATGATCTCCATCATCACTTTGATTGAAACTCGCTTTTTTTGCCTCTCTACTGTACTGAACAACTTCACAAATGAAAACCCATACAATATGAATTTGAAAGTTAACTGACTTAATTTATTTTTTCCGATATACTTTTTTAACAACTGCTAAAAAGTCAAGACAACATTTTAGTTCTTGGCCCCTCTCCTCTTTTCTTTGTATCTTCTTTCATTAGGGTAAATCTTGAGAAATCATGGAATCTCCTTACATTGTTATGCGGATGACTGCCAGATTTACCTCCCTATAAAGTGCCTTGACGATATCGATGGCCATGAATTTTCTGAGCTTTAATGTCAAGAAAACAGGTGATTTTATTCCACCACAATAGGTATTCACACTCTTCCAAACCTTGGTGATCTGGATCCATTTGTCAAGTGTTGGGACCCACAGCCATGGTTAAAACATGAAAGTCCGGTACATACTTTTCTGGAACTTTCAAAATAAAGTGCATTTAACCTACTTCCGGCACAGCCAAGCAAACTGTAACAGCGGAGTTCCCATGATGCCACTCTCTGTATAAGAGCACCCCCTCTCCAACAAGCCGATCTCTTCCACTGTTCCTGTTTGCGGGACCGGGATCGGAGAGACAGCGTGCTAATGTCTCTTTGCTGGCAAACAGACATAAACTCTTCAACTGGATCCAAGGGTGTCATAAGATCACGCGATCATATGCACAAGAGAAATACAAATGAATCACTGTATGTGTATCCGGTGATTCTCATTCATGAACGGGGTAATCAAGGTACAAGCATTGCTTTACTGTTCTCTCTGAGACCTGCAGAAGCGAACTGTTTGCAGAGAGTTCTCAGCACGACGCAGAGTGCAGCTGTTTCTAAAGGAAGGACAACAGAGTCCGCATTATGGCAGTTAACGTGCAGTATGGTCAGCGGACAGAACGTGCCGCCCAGCCACTGCTCCGGAGGTTAGCTAACCATTGTTCACAGAGCTCTCTTCAAACTTTGTCGTCGCTCGGACAGATGGTTCATGAGGTTAAGTGCTTGGGCAGATTAACAGAGAGATAGAAGGGATTTTAGAATGAAATAATCTAAACATTTTTCATTTTATGAAGTTTGGTTTTGTTTGTGTTAAACTCTGCTATCTTAGTTCTTACTTAGTTCATACTTTTTTGCATCTTGGGATTGAAACTAATAAATTTGATGGATATTCATCAGAGAAGAATTTAGACGTGGTGGTAAATTACGGATTGTAAAATATAAACATCCAAGTTTATGAATGCCTTGTTTTGACCCTAGTGGATTTGATGTTTCAAAATCATCATAATAAATGTGGATTTGCAATGCATTTTTAAATTTAGAATATAATGGGTGATTTTTGAATTTTTTTCCATCACAGAAATCTTGGTATAAGCTACGAAGAATAACAAACCTGTTCATGTGACAACACACTTCTTCATTCTTGAAAATGAACTCTAAGGTTTTTAACAGGGGTACATAAATGAAAGTGTCATTTACTGGTACCTGCTCATATACTCCTGATACTTTGTTTCTCTTTGAATCATATCTAACTCCTAAGTGAATTTCTAGTGGTTCAACAACACCCCATTTCTCACTAAAATGTTTAGTCCATTTAGAGTTTGTGTTCAAGTCACTGAATGGATTGAAAGTATTGCTGAAGGATGTCTTCCACAGCACTTCTACTGGGATTGTCAGTAGGCACTGCACTTAACACTTGTTCTTTAAGATTTGCATGAACTTCACTAACATACTCCTCCATGCTTTCAACAACAGATAAACACAACATTGTTGGCAACACCACTGCCCTGTAACTGTGCTATGATCGCGCCGCACATATCTTTTGCCTGATCTTTTGACATATGAGATGTTGGAGGTTGACTTGTCACATCTAGATCCATGTCAGAGGCATCTTGTTGTGAGCTCTGTTCACTGAGGTCTGACTGATGTCTTTGCATATTTACATCATTGCTTGTTCCCATGTTAACAGTACTATGACAAATATTTAAATGCTTTCTAAAACCTGCAAAACCTTTAAACTGCAATGAACATCCATCTTGAGCACAGAGAACAACACATTTTTTACCTGGATATAACCCATGAAAAAACTTAAGGTGCTGAATTAATGCACTAGGTGCATCATGCAAGGATCTGTAAATGTGACATATGACATATGACCTATACATAGTTCAAGAGCTCTTTGCCTCTATTCATGAATGTGGCTCTTTGACATTGGGTTTTCTTTGTTGTGCCAACACAAATACTGTGGACTAAAACTTTTCCACAAAAACAAAGATAGGTTACAAAAAAAGTGCATCATGCATACATGATGTATACATTGTATAAGAACTTGGCTCTTAGCTCCTGTTCATGAACTTGGCCCTTAATTCCTTCACCTTTGGACTTTCTTTTGTCGCGTCAACATCCACACCATAGACTGTTGTCTGGAGGAATGTGTACATGTTTTTGAGAGCAGCATCGTAATTTACACTGAAAACTAAGTGCACCTTAAAGAGTTCGTCAACAGCTGCCAATGACGTGGTTCCCTGGCAGGGGATGAGCTTCTTGTCTATCACAATGTAGTACGTGCTGATGGCCTGCTTGCAGGTTCCAGACGCAAGAAGATATGGCTGGTGATGTCCCTCCTGGTTATCAATGTGTTCGTCTAGGCTCCTACATGACTGTGGGGAAAATTATTAAGTAATGTTACATTGTAATATTTTGTTTTTGTATGTGCCACATTTCCCAATTAAACTGCATACTGTGGCCTGATACATACCTTGTGAAACACAACTACAGGGGTTGGACAATGAAACTGAAACACCTGTCATTTTAGTGTGGGAGGTTTCATGGCTAAATTGGACCAGCCTGGTAGCCAGTCTTCATTGATTGCACATTGCACCAGTAAGAGCAGAGTGTGAAGGTTCAATTAGCAGGATAAGAGCACAGTTTTGCTCAAAATATTGAAATGCACACAACATTATGGGTGACATACCAGAGTTCAAAAGAGGACAAATTGTTGGTGCACGTCTTGCTGGCGCATCTGTGACCAAGACAGCAAGTCTTTGTGATGTATCAAGAGCCACGGTATCCAGAGTAATGTCAGCATACCACCAAGAAGGATGAACCACATCCAACAGGATTAAGTGTGGACGCAAGAGGAAGCTGTCTGAAAGGGATGTTCGGGTGCTAACCCGGATTGTATCCAAAAAACATAAAACCACGGCTGCCCAAATCACGGCAGAATTAAATGTGCACCTCAACTCTCCTGTTTCCACCAGAACTGTCCGTCGGGAGCTCCACAGGGTCAATATACACGGCCGTGCTGCTATAGCCAAACCTTTGGTCACTCATGCCAATGCCAAACGTCGGTTTCAATTGTGCAAGGAGCGCAAATCTTGGGCTGTGGACAATGTGAAACATGTACTGTTCTCTGATGAGTCCACCTTTACTGTTTTCCCCACATCCGGGAGAGTTACGGTGTGGAGAAGCCCCAAAGAAGCGTACCACCCAGACTGTTGCATGCCCAGAGTGAAGCATGGGGGTGGATCAGTGATGGTTTGGGCTGCCATTTCATGGCATTCCCTTGGCCCAGTACTTGTGCTAGATGGGCGCGTCACTGCCAAGGACTACCGAACCATTCTTGAGGACCATGTGCATCCAATGGTTCAAACATTGTATCCTGAAGGCGGTGCTATGTATCAGGATGACAATGCACCAATACACACAGCAAGACTGGTGAAAGATTGGTTTGATGAACATGAAAGTGAAGTTGAACATCTCCCATGGCCTGCAAAGTCACCAGATCTAAATATTATTGAGCCACTTTGGGGTGTTTTGGAGGAGCGAGTCAGGAAACGTTTTCCTCCACCAGTATCACGTAGTGACCTGGCCACTATCCTGCAAGAAGAATGGCTTAAAATCCCTCTGACCACTGTGCAGCACTTGTATATGTCATTCCCAAGACGAATTGACGCTGTATTGGCCACAAAAGGAGGCCCTACACCATACTAAGATATTATTGTGGTCTAAAACCAGGTGTTTCAGTTTCATTGTCCAACCCCTGTAGATGGTCCATGGCCTGAGCTGCGCTGATCTTCTGTGTTTTCATTTTAGTAGGCTGAGGTGGTAGGATATGCAAGAGTAGCAGGAAAGATGCCATATCACTGTCCCACTCTATAAGAAATTGTTTTAATCAGTTTTGGAGTTTTATTTCAATTGCAAGTTTCTTTCCTTTTTTAACCTGAACATCCAGGCCATTTAACCAAAGGAAGGCATAGTTCAAATTATCTAACATGAGGTTGTTTGATTTAGATATTGAGAGTCAATGTATTAACTGCAGTAGATGGATGCTTGCACACCCCTTTAGAGAAGCAGAGATGAGTACCAGCATGGAAGCAATGAACTGCTGTGGACAGGGTCAGCAGCAAAAAATATGCTGTGCTGGTACACCGCTCTGCTTCTCAAAGCTGGGGCTGCATCAATCTCCATCTACCGTGTCAATAAACACCTCATACAACCCACATCAAATATCTGAACTATCCCTTTAAGTACTACGTATGACACAATTCACTGAAATAATTTCATTTAGCCTTTAATAGAATACCTGGGCAATCATCATCGTGCTGATTCCTGGCCAATCTCAGCAAACTTTGAAGCACTGGTCTGGTAGTCAGGCTCTCTGATCACCTTGCATTTATAGAATGTATGCCATTTCTCAAAAAGTTTGGCAGATGTTTCTGGTCCAAAGAGGAGACTGAAATCTTGATGTATCTGCAGCAACAGAGAAGTGAAACAACAATTATTTACATTTCTAAGCTAAGCTTATAGCTATGAATGGAAAATATGCCAATATTTACCAGCCCTTTCGTGTCCAGGAGTCTTGGAAACACTGAGAGTACAGTGTGTGATTCATCAGGATTGTGGATGAGGCGCTGTCTATACTCAAAGGTCTCCTTCATTTTCTGCATGATGATTTTTCCATCACTCGAGTGGTTCATGATAGATATGACCTCTTTACAACGATCGTCATCCAACTGTCCACCAATCTGAGGCACCTCTCTCTCCTGTCTTGGACCACCTCCTCTTGCTGTCTGCATTTTTATCACGACTAGAGACAGAGAACCCAAATTCAGCCAAACACAAAGTGATAAGTAAAAAGGTTTATTCAGTAACTCAGGATCAGAAAGCAGGAGAACAGCAGTCAGCTTCCAGGAACCACTTCTCAGTCTGGGGATGAGGCACAGAATCCAGAGGAGGAAGTGATCCAGACAGTTAATGAAGAAGCGTCCAACAGACTGAAGTCGGATTGCCGACTGATCCGAATCCTCCGGGGAATCAGCTGAAGCTGTGAAAGGAACACAGAGAGCTGTGATAGTCCTCTTGACAATAATTCCAGGCGGACTTGAGAGCCAGGCGGGCTCAGGCTGAATAAACCAGTGGCTAGGCTGAGGCGTAAATCCAGGGACAGAAACAGGGTCGAATTCCAGGGCTAGAGGCGTCAGACAAGGGGCAGGCAGAGGCAGAAAACCAGAGGCAGAAAACAGAGTCGAAATCCAGAAATCCAATCCGTCAGACAAGGGGCAGGTAGGAAGGTAAACTCCATGAGGCAAGGCGAGGTCAGAGAACAAGATCAGTCAGGAAGGAACGCTGGATAACTACTCACAAATGTTTTCGAAAATCTGGCACCGTCTGGCTGTCAGAGGGCTGTATATAACTGCAGCTCCACAGGTGTGTGGCATGACGGTGATTGCGCAGCAGCCAGCAGCAGACAGGTGAAGCAGATGAGTTGATTGCATGAGTGAGAGCAGAGCAGGCAGACGGGCCAGAATCATGACAATGTTGGGTTCCTTGGACACAAGTTTTGTCTTTCTCTGAATTGTCTTGAGCCGCCATGCCAAAAATCCAGAGCCACTTTGGCGGTCATAAAAATGTTCCTTACAAAAGGACAGAGACACAAGTTAAACTTCATCATCAGCAACAGTGAAGCCATAACTTTGTGTTTTATTAGGCAACAGGGGCACGGTACAGTGTCAAGCGCATCCACACCTTATTATTTTGTAATGCAAAAATACATTTTTTACTTAGGTATGTGATTAAGAAAAATGCAAAACTTACATATCCTTAACTAGGGAGGGGATCTTTTAATGAAGGGAACAAGGTGACAATTCCCAATGAGTATTTCTCTTTGGTGATTCGTTGAGGGATTCTCCTGCAAAAAAAAGTGGGGAAATTTTTCCTAGTTTACATCTACAATTACTTCATAGGGCTGAAAGATAAACAGATTATAACAACACTTAATAAGGGAGTGAAATGGTACAATTTACATTTCCAATAAGGCCAACAACATTAAAAAGGACGTAATTAAAATCAGATGGGTCACAATTAAACTTTAGATGTGATTTAAATCAAACATCCGAGGATAAACTCACATCTTTCGCTGAAGAACTCTGAAAGGCCTCGTCATCCACTTTCAATCGCTTAGATGGTCTTAATGTTTCACTGTCGCTGCTACTCATGGACACAGAGAGGAAACTCCCACTGAGTGAGGATTGTGGTGTGGATGGAGCTGATGAATGAGATGGGCCTGAATCTAAGAGCATTAAATATAATTAAAAAATCACATCATTTTCTGCATATTTGTGAATCATATTCTCCCTAGCTGAACATAATCCAGAGAAAAATGCTACAATCAGCCAAAAAAACCCAACAATAAACAAACAAAAAAATATTGATCAATTTAAACCGATTTCCATCAGGCATCTTAACTCTTAATATGCTAATCCTTAAAATACCAAGTATTCAATTGTTATGGAAAAAAAAAAAAATTAATAAAGTTAAAATTTACCTTTGTCAGAACTGTCCTTGATAACAAAGCAAATCCCTTCCATTGTGCATAATTCTGCAAACACTGCTTCATCCACCTCAGTGCCGGAATCATCCTCCACGTTAATCTTGTCCACAGGGATGGAGAACTTCTCTCTCACTTAGTGATGAGGTTAAAGACAAAATCACATGGCAAAAAAAATAATTATAAGATGTAATGACTTTCACCCAGTCTGAATTACTGGTTATTCATATAGCAACATAAATAACTTTTACTACACTCAAAGCTCTGTGGTGGATCAAAATATACTTTTTCAAACTGATGCTGGTGGGTGTGGATACATTCTCTTTCTGCCTGACAGATCTGGAACTAAAAATACTGCTCCTCACACTTCTTATGATGACTCCTGTATGATTGTAGCCTGTTAAACAAACGCACTGAAAAACACAGAATGATCCCATTATGTTACCTTCCACGTTGGAGCATACATTCTTAGTGATAAATTACAGGTGTACCTGTATACAGTAGCCTATACTTTGCCAATAATTCTTGCCTGTGCACAAATGAGCCAACACATTAATATATCACTTTATATGGCTAAGTCTGCATTTGACACCTCAGAAAGTTAACTATTCAGTCTAACTTTACTCACCCGTTGGCTGAGATGATGACTGCAGACCTCCAGATCGTGATGATTTCTATAAATTAAGAGACAACGTCAAACGAATTCAGACATTTCGATGTGGTGCAGGTGAAAGGTAAACGTTGCCTTCCTGTAGTCATATGTAAAACGCTACAGCAAACATGAACTAATAAAAGTCACCGCCTATGCTCCAAGAGTTTTCTCTATTACGAAATATTGCCTGCTTAACGGTAACGTTTATGAAACGATAGCGCGCGATTTCTGAAACACCCGCGACACGACGGAGGACGTTTAGAAAAAACATTTAAATTAATTGGCTACTTAACCTAAATTGTTCAAAACTATATTTTAGAGAGGAATTTAGTTTGACGTTAACCCACGATGTCTTAACATGACATGAAATAAACGCTAATGTTCGGGCAGGTCTGCTTAAAGTTAGCAAAAAACGGCGACGAAAACTTGTTATAAATGCCAATAAATTTTAATCTGTCCCTAAATTTAGAAACAACTAGTCAGCGTAAACACATTTTAATAAAAGTAGCAATGGCACGATGACTAATTTGTGAAATTTTACTCACCAGTCTCTCCTCATGTACCATGTGAGTATGAGAAAATGGCTGCTGTCAAATTGCTTCACGGGGGGGTACCTGTCCAAGTACCCGGATGTTCAAAGTGTCACTCATTAGTGTTAAACTCCGTGATTTGACACCAACACTGTTATGTTTCATTACCAGTGGAGAGTTGACACTGCCTAAATTAACCCCAGGACATCAACCCCTCCCCCTCTAACACTTCACTCTTAGATCATCCGAACAGCTACATGGTGTCTTATATTAATTTAAATCTAAAGTACTTGTAAACTGGGCTGATGACTTATTAAATTAAAATATTTAGGTCCTGTGTTGAAGCCCCCAATGTTTCAAGACCCACAATTTGTACATCTCCCCTCTGTCATTACTGCTTCGAGACGAAATGAATCATGGGATAGAGTGGCCCACTGCTCACCAGACAATTAAGGTTATGCTGCCCTCTGCAGTCTCATTAGTAAACTGCATGTGATTTATGGCGCCTACCACTGAGACTGATTCTCTCTCCACCTGATTGCCACTTTTTTACTGAAAAACGTTTCACCACAAAAGGATTAGAGTTCAGTGAATTGAGAAAGGAGAAGGGATACTTTGCAAAATATGTAACGAAAGATGATGTCCTCTGAGCTTTCACATTCCTGTGCCACTGTTTCACCTTCCTCCTTTTCATCCCCTGGAAGTTTTAAGCGTACTTCTTGATCAATTCTAAGTACTTTGTAAAATCATTTCTCCTTGATATCCTAGAATAACAGCAGATTTTTCCGGTTTAAAACCACTGAAAGAAATATAGATATTAAGTAAGTGACAAATATCTGCCTCATTAAATGTGGTAATTGTTTAAAAAGAAACATGGAGTCTAGATGTTCCTCTAAACTGGCATAACAAAACAGTTTTTGAATTAGTTGAAATTGCTGCACTGTGTACTGATGAATTAAGACTCTGATTCAGAGAAAACATTTCTATTGGCTAAACAAACCTTTTTATTAGGGAGAAAAGTTAATTTCTACATTTCGTTTGATGGACGTTCTTGATGGAGGTTTCTTGGTCCTGCCTCCACTAATGTAACATCACTAGAAGGTCCAGGTTGTCCTCTTTAAAGTGCATCAAGATAAATCCAAATTTTATAAACTGTACCTCACTGATAGGTGTCAGACTAACATCCAGCACACAGGACAAACGATTTGTAAATGTATCTCCAGAAGGATCTGCTAAACTCTAGAAATATCTTCGTCAAGACAGTTACTTTATTAAATAATTCAGGTCAAATAGAGACTGATTCTTTCCTAGTTTTGACCATTTATCAAATGTTTCAAAGTAAACTGGATGTGCTACTAAAGTCAGGCTGGAATTCAGAGTTTCTCTGTTATTTTGGGGACAATATTTGCTTCAAGTTTTATTTTCTGTTACATAAACAGATCTTAGATATATCAGAAAGTGGAACACAAAGTATCTCTACAGACGTCAATATAATTAACTTCAAAATTCACATTTCATGATAATTTTCTCAGAAAATTGCCTTTTATTTGACTTATAACTGTTAGTTACACTCAAACGTTAAAGATTTGTTTATCAACATTAAAAATTGCAATTTGACAGATTAGATCATTAATTTCTGCTATGTTTATGTCCCCTTAAATCAGTGAGATCAAATATTTTAGGTTAAAAGAGAAAATAAGGCACCAAGTTTGAAATATTTCAAGTCTGATAATTTTTGTCTGATCCAAGTAAGCTGCTGATTAGTTTGACTGGTTTCTGGGCATTTAATGACTTCAGAGGTTCTGATTTGGTTACTGATTAAATATGTTTTCAATATTTTGTATATTTACTGATTTTCTTTGTAAGTTTTGTGTAAAACTTTTTCAACTTAACAAGAAAACTAACAGCTATTTTTATTGTAAATCTTTATTGTAATTCTCACATTTGAAGAAGTTTGAAACATTTGTCTAAGTTTAATGTTTTAAAACAAGCTTAAACCATTCAAATAAGGCAACAGATGTTGGGACACAAGTTGATGGATTTATTTTCTGGTTTAAGATAAACCATAAATAATAAGAATAATATTAACAGGTTGTAAATAATTTACCAAACATTGTGCTTCTAGTAAAACAAAACAAATCTAAGCTTTTGACAGAGATGTAAATTTTTTGGCTGATATTTCCCACTGTAATGAAAACATACAGTAAATGTATTTGATAATATTTCTGATTTTTTTTATAGAGCTGAAGGACACAATAGGAGAAAAACAAACAGGTGAGTCCTGATCTTATATTTCTATAAATAGTTCTGGATATCAATAGAGAAGATATTTAAGTAATGGCCTATATATCTAGTAAAGATCTGTTAAAACCTGCATGCGGTACAATTCCACATTTACTAGAAAAACAGCTCATTTGTTTGCATTTGTTCCATATTTCATACAATCAGTGTCTGTTTTATCAAAACTGACTATCTGTCCCAAAGACACAGCAGCAGTGAAGATTCGCCCACATGCAGCTGGTGGTTCTTCTATTGTGTCTTAGCTCAGTAATCAGGAAGTTATCTAAAGGTTCTTCTCAGTCAGATAAGTGTGGCTGAAACTGGTGGAGGTGCTTTAAAGATAAGCCAAGCAGACAAGTGGAGGACAAAAGAGGAGTCAGACCTAACAAATAGAAATGAGGGGAAATCCAGAAAAAGCCAGAGATTGTTACTGAGAGAAGCATCATTCTTTAGCTGATCATCTACTTTGGTTGAATAAGAGAACATACTTTTACTTCAAAAGATCACAACAAAGCCAGAATCCTTGATGAAATAAATTAAAACATCAGTAGAAGTGTTTTAAAACCTTTGGTTCAGCAGTGGAAGATCAGCTGAAACGCAAAAATCATCAGTGATAGAAAAATACTTAAAGACTGTTTTTGCAGCTTTTGGTTAAATCTCAAACTAAATAAAATTATTGAATAACATATTTTTTTTTAAATCTACATATTTGACTAAGGCTAAAATATAATAGAATTTGATTATATTTTAAATGTATCATTTTTCTAATTGATGGAAGGAGGAAGATGGTGGCCAAGGAGTGGGACACTTAGATCTTGGTCTTAAAGGACATTTAGGTTGATGAGGAGAGGATCAGACTCAGTGGTGATAGTTTCTCTCAGTTTAGAAGCAACCTTTTGTCAGACAGTATGAGCAGAAACTCAAGATTGTTAAAAATGTCAGAAAATGACCTTTTATTAAATTTCACAAATGACTTTTTCATCTGCTCCAAACTCTCTGTTGTTCTTAGTCCTTTTAGTTCAGCTCCAACCAAATAAAACGTTTCCTCCTTTTTATTCATCACTATTCACTGACGGCCGTTCTAAATGGCTGAAACTATTGTTTTGAGATTCTAATGTGGGTCATAGATGGCAAACATTGGTAATATGGGAGAAAAACAGCTACAACTACACCTGCCTGCAGTTTACACCAGATCCATGAGTCCTGAACCAAAAGGCAGAAACTATGGGAAATTACAAACAGATCTACACACAGTTTGGTTGTGTTAAGAAAGGCATAAAGTGTCCCATAAATTAAACTTTCTATGGGAAAACTGTTAGTGTTAATCCCTGGTTCTTTTTACCAGCAGAAATTATGTAAATGAAAATCGTTTCTTACAAGAGTCAAACAAAATTGTGTATTTTGAACTTAGTCATGAAATTGTGCTATTCTTGGGGGTTGGCTGGAGGTTGCCATACTGATACATTGTGAGATTAATAAAATCTTCTTCTAATCCATATTTCAGGCAATGGTCATCTCATTGGAGGTATATTGAGTCATTGGAGTTGTTCTCGCAGCTGCTGTGGCCTTTCTGCTTTACAAGCGGCGCCGCAACAGAAACTCTTCAGGTAAGCTTCAGAGTTTCAGGTTGCCTAGATATGCATAATTAGCTGTCAGTAACTCTAAATAAAATAAATCAGCATTTGTTTTCTGGTCCTCAGTGATGTGACATCATAAGCAAATCTGATCTGCTTCTTAAAAACAAAGTTTGGTTTTCAGGTCAGTCCTTTTTCTGATAAATAAGGGATCCTTTATCCTGTAACGCTTCTTGTTACTATTCAGATTAGTAAAATCAAATCTGATTTGTGATTCAAACCTCTTTCTTTCATTTCAACCTTGAGTTTTAGTAAGTTTGTTATCAGTTAAGCTTGTAAACAATAGGTTCATTTTAGTTTTATGTCATTTTAATTAGTAAATGTGTTGTTTTGCTGTTGAACAAATCATTCTTAAATAGAAATATTTAGTTTTATACCTTCAACTGAAATTCTGTGTCTGAACCTAATGACCAGCAGGTGTTAAATCTGTTTAACTTGTTCAGCACAAGTTTGCTGCTGGATGATGCTGTTTAGGATTTTAACTGTGCAACTAATGAAATATTGCTTCTCTAAATGTAACAGAATAATTTTATAGAGATCCTCAAAATTTGTATCTCAGTATTAAAAAGAACTTGACTTTAAGTTAAATATGCTCTACTTTTTGCAGGTAAAGAAGATGACAAGACTAATGGTGCTACATCCCCCCCAAATGAAGCACCTAATAAGGATTCATTGATATGATGACGTTTCTCAATAGGAATAATTGATGTTCATTTTACATCAGTCAGTGTTTCTACAAAAAGATAAATTCTCTCCAAAGTGTTTTAGGACATTTTTAAAAGTCTGCCAGTTAGAAATATCACATCAAGATTTTATTGCTGTTTGTATTAAAAGTTCAGGTTAATAACCAAATCAAGCTAAGAAAACAATGTCAGGCATGTGGTTGTTTATCACAAATCTCTTCATGAATTTATTTTATCTATTGAAGAACTTATTGGAAAAGTTTACTATTCTAGTAGTAAAATCTAATCTGTGATCCAAGCCCTCTTTTTCTCTCTGAAACACATTAGCTACTCTTTGTTGACACAAACTGATCATCAGAGGCAGAGCAGCTTATTGGGTTTTATTGAATAAAACTCATTATCTAAGATTTAGTCAAATAAATATTCACTGTTTTAGCAGAGTTAGTTTCTCCAGTGCTGGTACCACTGCTGCAGGATTTTAATGTTCAGAATGTTTTCACCCTAAATTCAGTAGCGACTGTTTTGACCAAATGTCTGTGACTTTAACAGAGTTAGGGGTCAGGGTTGGTCAATGAAGAGAAGACTGTACATGTTTGTGTTTGTTATGGCTGTGTCCATTTTGACCATTTCCAATCATCATCACAGGATTACAATTAACTGTATATAAGAAACTGATTTTGAGTTTTTATATATAAAACTTTTTTTTATTGTTTTATTTTTTTCTTCATCAGCATTTTCATTTATTCCTATTTAAAGCCTCGTTTTTATGAGATGCTAAATAGTTATTTTTTCTAGTCTGCTATAGAAACGGTGGTTTTTCAGCAAACAATGAAGAAACAAACTTTGATTTTATCAAATTTAATAAGTTACGTGATGTTAAAATGTCATGCTTTCAACTTCAATGTTTTATAGCCTCTGGACATCAGGTTAAGAGTTTAAATAAATGAGTTGTCATAACCAATGACCAATTACACAAAGCCTTGTTAAAAAACAGTTGTAGTTGTTAAAAACTGAAAGGTAGCTCATGAAAACAGTATCAGTGTGAACCATTTCTCTTGTAATAAAACCTGGGAAAAGCTCCCATTATTGTTGTCAGTATGTATGTATTTAAATCCAATGTATGCACTGCTCTTTATCTTGCTAGCTACATTATGTTGGTCTATGTTTATTTGTTTAGTTGATTTTGACTGGTTGAACTTAACCTATGTGCCTGTGTGTTTAAAGGAAAACTGAGTGGTGGTGGTGGCATTGTAGGTATTATAAACCAAACAGTAGAGAAGTGGCATAATCAAAAATACATTCATGATTGTACATAGAAAGTCATTTATTTGAATATTGACATGTAAGGTCACACAGCTGAAAGCTTTCTTCTTTAATCTTCTACATATTTCAGTAACATTTGTTCTTGGTAATATTGTTTTGTTTTGTGGATTTTGCTAAATCCACTAAGATCTGGTTTTGCTCTCACCACCAGTGCTGCCTTAACTTTCAACAACTGCTTCAAGGTAGTTTTTTAATTTCTTAGCAAGCTGAAGAAAAACTGCTTCAAAGTAGTGGAATAACTGGCTATAGAGCTGAATTACATCTAAACTTGTTCATAATTATTAAATTTGCTGTACAACATGAGAATGTGATGTCAATACTTTGTGTGTTAAATAGAAATTTATTATCAAAATCTGTCCAGCAAATGAAAATATTTGGCTCATTGTGGAAAAAGGAAAAGTTTTAAGAATTAAAGGACTAACTTCCCATCAGGATCTTGAGAAACTCATCCATGTGTTAATCTTTAGTGGAATAGATTACTGCAACAGTGTCTTCAGGTCTGCCTAAACAGACAAACAGACAAGCTGCAGCTGATCCAGAACGCTGCTGCTCGCATCGTCACTAGAACTAAGAAAGTAGAGCCCATGACCCCAGTTCTAAAGTCCACTGGCTCCCAGTTTCTCAGAGAATAGACTTTAAAATACTTCTGTTAGTTTATAAATCACTGAATGATTTACCACCAAAATACATTAAAGACATTCTATCAACCCTCCAGACCACTCAGCATCCCCAGAATCAGAACCAAACATGGAGAACCAGCATTCAGTTCTGATGCTCCACTAATCTGGAACAAACTTCCATAAAACTACAAAAATGCTGAAACACTAGAGTTCTTTAAATCAAGGTGATAAACCCATTTGTTTAGAGTTGCCTTTGTCTGTTAAACATCATTAGCTTCGGTCTGTCATCCAATTTTTCTTTACTTTGATTTTTTTGCCATTGCTCTGTACTTTGTTTTATGTTTTAATCATGTAAAGCACTTGAAATCATCTTGTTACTAAAATTGCTATACTAATAAACTTGACCTGCCTTAAGTTGAATCAACATTAATCCTAAAAACATTTTTTTTGCATAAGAAAAAAAAATACATGTACGTAATCCAGTCATCACATTTATATTTAGGAGCAACTCTCTACAAAAGAATGGAAACAATGTAAAGGTTACCTGAAATATCCATAATTATAAATATAAAACATACAAATATAAATGTTCTTTAAGATAAAATAAAACAGTAATGAGAGAAAGCACAAACCATTAAAGGGTAATATTTTCACAACACATGTCGTCTCCAGGCACTTCACAAAAGTCAGGTACATACATTCCAATTAATCCTAACCACAGAACAGTGCAGTCAGATTTAGTTATTTATTCAAATTTGGAAAAAAATTTTTTCAAAAAAAGGAAAACCCACAGATTGCATCCAGTCAGTGACTTGCAGCATTCCCTCCCCCGGATGAGCATGTAGAGACAGGGGGACAGTCACTGGCGTTGACTTTGCAGCAATCCCTCATACTGAGCATGCATGTAGCGACAGGGGAGAGAAAACTCCCTTTTAACAGGAAGAAACCTCCAGCAGAACCAGGCTCAGTGTGAGCGGCCATCTGCCACGACCGACTGGGGGTTAGAGAGAACAGAGCAGAGACAAAAAGAGAACAAAAAAGCACTGATCCAGGAGTACTTTCTATGGGAAGGAAAATAAATGTTAATGGATGTACTTCCTTTAGTCGTTTCACCTAGAAAGAAAGAACAGATAAACTTTGAGCCTTTTTCAAGGTTAGAGTCTGAAAGAGAGCACATTGAGTTAGTCACAGTAAAAGCTCAGTCAATCGCCATGTTTAGGAGAGAGAAAGGGTGAAACACTGAAAGACAGGGCCATGTGGATCATCAGTAGAGGGTGAGCATTAAGTTGTTGCCAGCAGAAGTTCGGACGATGCCCCTCTTCAGAAAGGTGTCACAGGTAGACACAGAGTCAGGCCAGGTGTAGCTTCTAGTGGTGATTGTTAAAAGTGTGAGATATTTTCCATCAACTGCTGTATTAGATGTTAAATTTTGGGTTGGTAAAATTAGCCAACTAAAAGGCACATTTTTAAAATGTTCTTACACTTAATAAGAATACTAAATATTCTGGAATCTTTTTAAATCTTTACAATATTAAAAAATGTCAGAGTTTTACCACATTTTTCTAACTAAAAAAGAAGACAAAAGGGTTGGCTTTTAAAATGAAAAAGTTATTTGGATAACTTTTATTAGCTCTACTAACAAGGTCTGGTTTATTTTTACAAATTAAATTGAACTGCTTAAAAACATCTTCTTGGGTTTTCTTCTCCCTTGTTTGGTCATCACAGGCTCAGGTTCTTAAGACTGCAGATTTGCTGCCAAACAGCTTCTCCCCAAACATCACTGCTGTCCAACTACATCTTCAGACAACTGGCTTACGTCATTAAATTAGTACATTTAAGTGTAACTAAGCAAATAAGTTATTTTATTAAATCAACTTAATAAAAAAATTGTAATTTTTGTTTTCTTTTACAAATACATTTTCTTTTTATTTTGACCTATTAACAGTATGATGATGATGATAGAATCAATGTAAAATAAAATGAAGCCTGAAGTCAGAAGTATTTATCCAGACATAAGAAAAGACATGTTGGGATCATCTAAATAAACTAAACAGTGTTTAATCCTGGTGATTAACCATGAATCCACAACAGCAGTTTTATTAGTAGGACAAACTTTTCATCGACTGCCATACGTTTTAAACCATGCTAACACAGTCAATACTTTTATATACAGAAGAAAATCATGGGGGCATTATTACAGAAAAGATTACTGTTGCTGTAACCAGTTTTGGATTTATGGTGGGAAACCAAAAAAAAAACTGCAGCTGCCCTGAAATCAAAAAAATTTTGCTTTTATTAAAAAACAACAGAAGTTCCAGGAAAACAATCCAGCCACTTTGGGGCCCGGTTTGTTTTTAATTTTAGTTTTTTACCTTTTTTTGTTATGAGCGAAGAAAAACTGTTCCTATATCCAATGAGAAGAATCACAAACCAAAAGTTCAGTGAGTTTTTCCTTCTTTATTATTTGTCAAAAGGAAAATTCTTCAAATTTTTTCAAAAACAGTTAATTTTAACTCTCTCCTTTTTTCAAATGTGTTAAAACATCACATTAGCTTCCAGCATGTTAAATGAAAATAATGATTTAACTAAAATTTTAAATGCTTGTTTGTAGCAAGAACATATTAAACTTTATTTTTTTGACGTATACATT
>JAHHUM010000037.1:303773-516380 GCA_036173005.1 Crenichthys baileyi
ACTGTTCTAAAAAAAAAGCCAGTTTTATAGGGTTTCTTTTCTTCCACCTCTGAAATGTATGATTCTGTGTTCAACTTCCAGTTTTCTATTTAACACTTTTCAATGAGGTTCATTTGGTCTTTCCAGTGTGGAGCATAAAGGTTATCACAAACGTTCTGCACAATCACAAACACTCTTGCAGTTAAATTGCAGTTAAATTTGGAAATTTAACTGCAAGAGTACAAGTTGAAATGTTGAAAGAAAAAAGGTTTCTGCACATGCATGAAATTCAGCATCCACAAGTGAATCCCTGAAGCGAATAACTGATAGGCACAGACAGATACATGCAGCAACAGTTTCATACCATGAGGCACGTTCCGAGGTGGAACCGGGGGAGCCATCACGCTGCCAACATGGGAAGAGAGGAAAGGCAGGGCCTCCCTGGTGCCACTGTCCAAACTCCAACTGCTGGGAGTGGTGAGGACTGCAGGAGAGGACAAGAGAACATAGTAGAGGACATAAAAAAATAAATGAGCTCAAATTTAACCTTATACATATTTTATAAAGAATTATTTTTCGCTACCTTTCTCAGCCACAGAAAGGTTGGGGTCACTGCAGGGTTTACAGGGACCGATCACCTGATGAAACAAGGCTCTCTGAAAGTTTGCTGGCTAAAAAAAAAACAGCGACCAATGAAAAACATTAACGGCTGCTTTTGGGGGCAAAAGAGAGTGCTCAAAAGCCTGAAAAAACTACTCAGACATGTGATGTAGTCAAGATAAACTATTGTTTTTAAATGGTCCAACCATCCCAATCCTGCCTTTGTACCTGTCCATTCTCTGTGATGTTGGAGTACATTGCACTGCTTGGCCTCTCTCTGTGGGGCGGCAGCAGCATCAGCATCTCTCTGTTGTGTCTGTACTTGTCTGGCAGAGAAGGAGAGCCCACTGGAGTCAAAGATACACATTTAGGTTGGAGAGTTGAAAAAATTGTGTCACAAAGATCAGAAAACACAAAAATTAACAAAGGTTTTCTCTTTTGGTGAATATGATGAGGACCTCTGATGCTGCAGAAGATCTGTGTTGCATTTGAGCTGCTCACCTCTCATTGTGGAGGGGGTGGAGTTTATCATCTGAGGAGGGGCAGAGTGGGTGGAGCTAAGACTGGAAGAGGAGGGACTCGCCTGCAGCAAGAAATAAACATGTCAGGCTATAAGACCTAAATTCTTAAGTACTGATGAAGAAATTGAAGGTTTCCTGAAAAAATGGATCAATGTGAACATGGTGTGTTGAAATAGTTCAATGTCTCAAAGTATTTGATAAAAGTAAATATGGTGACATCTGCTGGCAGACCTTAAACATTGCATTTGCATGAAGCAAAGGCCAACAGTACAGCACTGTTGTATAAAGAAACAAGAAACAAAAATGTGCATCTGGAAATGTTTAGCTTTATTTCTCTTAAAGACAATAGTTTACTATTATGTGAGCTAAAATTTCATTCTGCCATTATTAAAAAATGTATGCCGGAGAGAGACACTTTTGCAAGTTTGCTAGAAAACAGACAAAACAGTACAACTACTGTAATGTGACAGCACCAGTTAAACCCAAGCCTGCTGTATTATGGCATCCAATGTGCAAATTTAGAAACAGGCTTACCTGGGTGCAAGTGTACTATAATATATATTGAAAGAGTCCAGTCAGTAAATAAGATAAAATCTTAAAAGACTGTGAACAAAAGAACGATAAAAGACTGTTGAGGTTCAATGACACAAAAAGTCTTTACCCTTAGTGACTTTTATTTAAAATAAAGATCATTCAGCTGATTTAGGCTTCCGTCTGTTCCTCTTCTTTGTTATTACCTCTCCAGCCTTATAGAAGACGTTCTTTCATGCTCCAGAGATAGCTAGTACATTATGATAACCATTAGCAGCGTTGTAAAGATTAAGATAAACTACTTTCTTTGAGTACCAGTACACTAACCTTTTAATGTTCTTTTATTCGCTTTACACTTAGCTGCTAATATTTCATTTTATAAGTACTTAATATATCAAGTCAAGTCAAATTTTATTTATAAAGGACATTTAAAAACAACATGTTACCAACTGCTGAAGAATAAAAGGCAAAGGCAGGGAATACCTGTTGCTTTTAGATTATTATGTTTTAGTACACTAAAACAGAATTATCTAAAAGCAACAGATGAAAACTAAACATAAAACAGAGCAAGAAAATACCTTAAAAACTCACACTGGGTCAAATACCAGAGAAAACAGATGGGTTTTTAAAAGAGATTTTAAAAAAAGGAAGCCTGTCTAATTTTGTAGGGGAGATTGTTCCATGGTTTAGGAGCCATGGCTGAAAAAGTCAGATCTCCTCTGAGCTTCAACCTAGTTTATGGAAAAAACCTAAAGCAGCTGATCAGATGATCTCACTGCCCGAGAAGGAACATAAATTGAAGTAGGTCGGAGAGATATAAGGGTGCAAGGCCACTGAGGCATTTATAGGTCAACAGGGGAATTTTAAAATCTATTCTGTGATCAGCTAGGAGCCAGTGAAGGTAGGCTAAAACCTGTGAAATATACAAAAGCTTTTTAGTTTTGTTGGAACAAAATATTGATTTATTCAACTGCCCTCTCAAATGATATAATGCAACTTGTATAATTTGCATTTTCAAACATTACACATGTAATACTTTTGAAACCCTTCTCATTCATATAGGGAATGAAAAGTTGCAGACCTGAAGCAAAGTCCATGATGACAAAAATAATCCCAACTTTTCAAATATTTTTCTAGAGGAAAATGATAATATTAATCCTTGAGGTTGCTGGAATGAGGCAGTTGTGGTCTCATCATTCAAATAGTAACAGTCATGGGCACTCACTGAAGTCTAAGTAGAGAAGCTGCGTCACTGGTATAAAACAGTTTAGGTCTAAACTCTTTATATACTAATAATGTTTGGCTTTCACGGGTATGAAATAGTTGTAATACAATCCTTCTAAGAAATCTAAAAATCTATGGTCAATCACTTTCTTTCTCATTTGTTCCTGAATTTCTTTGGATCTCGGCATGATGTCTAGCTTTTGAGCATCTGTTGGTCTACTTTACTTTGTCCTGCAGGTCCTATTTAAATGGTTTCTATATTGAGAACTCTTGTGGCAGTAATCAGGCCTTGGGGTGGCTAGAGAAAGTGCCATTGTGTGTGGCGAATCGTCTATTGCTGCCTATTGTTTTATCTCTGCTGGTGCTGCTGTGCATTTTTGATGATGTTTACTCATAACTGATGGATGATTGGCACATCCTTCTTGAATGGCGTTTGTCTACGGCCAAATTTTTGCATTTCACCATGAAAGACAAAATTCTTAGCCCCCGCGAATGGCCGGTGTACTGGCTTACCTTGCTGGGCACCACTCCCACCTCACTGGAGAAGGCGTCTCAGACGTTTTGGTAAGCGCAGTGTGCAGTTAGTGAAGCTGAGGGCCAGTGTGACCTGATCTCTGGAAATTTTCCTGACTCTGTTTAGATTGATTCCTTGACTGTGTGTTTCCTGGCATTTCCTGGACCCCGTGTTTCCTGTCTGGTATCGGTTGTCGACTCAGACCAGGTGTTCTATCCCCATCTGCGCTGGCAAGGTGCCAACCTTGGGAATTTGTGGCATTTTGCTCAGACTTCACCTGCCTCTCCAACTGCTGCTTCTTTGGACCAGGTACCCATCAAGGTATGTCTGGTGAACACAAGATTCGTTGCGCACAAAACCTTTATCCTTAAGGATTTATTCACATCACAGGGTTTGGACTTCCTTTGCCTGACAGAAACATGGATATCTCAGGGTGAGTCCAGTTTTTTTTCAGAACTATTACCCTGCAGCTACTGCTGTTTTAATACCCCAAGATCCTTGGGTTGTGGAGGAGGTTTGGCAACTATTTATGAATCAGGTTTTGAATGTAAGCAGCTGTCCCTCCTGACTGTTTTCTATAGTTTTGAACTGAGCTGTTTTGAACAGGGCCGCCTCCCTCCACTGCTGCCAAAGTATAACAAAAACTTCATACGGGACTTTTCAGACTTTTTAGGTGAAATTACATCCAAATATCAGCACATTTTAATTGTTGGGGATTTTAATATCCATGTGTTTGTTCTGGGAAGCCTCTGGTGAAGGACTTCTTAGATTTATTGGATGCCTTTGGCCTCATTCAGTTGGTAAATGGCCCAACCTATGAATGTATGCACACACTGGACCTTGATTTGTTGTTTGGTTTCTCCATTGGTAATACTGAAATCAGCGATGTATTGTTTTCTGACGACAGGCCTGTCTATTTGATTTTATTCCTTTTATTCAACCTATTAAACACAGCGCTGTCTTGTTTTTAATCTTTCCACCACAGCTCATTTCTCCCCTGTTTTTAATAATTTAAAATCACAACCCTCTGTGTCACAACCCAGTGTGTCAGCACTGAGGAGCTTAATTATGTGGCCCCGGTTAAAAAAAGGCGATTAAAGCCCAGATCGGACCCTTGGTTAAGTGACCATACCCGTGCTATCAGACCGGAGTGCAGGAGAAATGAATGAAAGTGGAAAAAGGACCAATTGCAATTTTCTTTTGAGATACTGAAAGAGAGCCAGAGCTGTTGTCAGAGAGCTGTAAAAAGTGCTAGAGAGAAATATTTTGCTGACATCATTGCTGCTAACTCTCAATACTAATGTGTTCTTTATGATACAATTAACAATGCTCTAATTGCTCATGACCCCGTCCTTCTGAAAGCTTCCAGAGAACTCTGTGAAAATTTTCTTCATTTCGTTTTGGACAACGTTGGTAACACTAGGGCCTATATTTCCCCTCCCATGACCCATCCATCTTGGTCCCCTGCCCTGCTGCCCTGGATCATTTAGAGCATATTTCCCTTTCCTATCTCAAGAAACTGGTTACTAGTTTGAAATTATGTGGCTTCCCTTGTGATGTTGTTTCACCATATCTTAAGGAATTATTTCCTCATCGGCCCCCTTATCCATAATTTTCTTAATAGTAGTTTAATCTTCAGCGTGGTAAAATAAATTTTAAACAAGCTGTGGTGCAACCCTTGTTGAAAAAATTTGCCATTGATACTTCCGCCTTGTAAAATTATAGGCCCACCTCCAAGTTACTATTTTTGTCCAAAATTTTAGAAAAAAAATGTTTTGACCCAGCTGAAGGCCTTCTTGGATAAAAGTAAAATTTCAGAAGTGTTCCAGTCAGGGTTCAAAATTTATCACTAAATGTATCACTCTATCACTAAATCTGCTCTTTAAATGGTTTTTAATGATACGTTTTAAACAATGGATTCTAAGAACTCTTTTATTTCAGCTTTTAGATTTAATAGCTGCTTTCGACACAGTGGACCACGACATTCCCATTTCTAGACTTGAGCAGTGGGTTGGTGTCACTGGCTCAGCTTTGCAGTGGTTTAGGTCCTACCTCTCTGATAGGAGTTTTGTGTCAAGATGGATGATTTTACTTCTGCTTCTGCTGCCCTCCCCTGGAGGAGGTACCCCAGGGTTTCATCCATGGTCCTCTCCTGTTCTTACTTTATGTGCGGCCACTTGGTGCTATTTTTTGAAAGCATGGTGTGCCATTTCATCTATATGCTGATGACTGTCAGGTCTATTTCCTCCCAAAAGAAGTCTTGACATAGGTTGTGTTGACATAGGGAAATGGATGGCACTGAATTTCATTCATTTCAATGTAAAAAGGTCAGAGGTCATGCTTTTTAAGCCCAGTGGCTCTAGCTGTATCCCATCTTTTGATTTCTCCTCCTTGGCCCCCCATGAAAAATCCAACATCACTAACTTAGGTGTAAAAATGTACCGTAGACTGAAACTTGACTCACATGTTAACGCTGTGGTTAAATACTCGTTCTTTCAGATGAGGCGGCTGTCGAAAATAAAACCCCTCCTGTCTAGACGTCACCTAGAGACAGTGATTTAAGCCTTTATCACCTTGCACTTATTATTGTAACTCTATTTTGACTGGAGTTAGTCAGGCCTCCCTCTCACATTTAAAACTGGTCCAAAACACTGCTGCCTTCAAGGAACTGGAGCATATTACTCTGGTTTTAGCATCTCTTCATTAGTTTCCTGCCCAGTTTTGAATCCATTTTAAAATTCTTTTATTTGTTTTTAAGTCTCTTAATAGTCTTGCCGCTTCTTATTTGTACGAGCTCATTCAGCCTTATGTTTCAAATAGGGCCCCTAAGATCAACTGACCAGATGCTTCTGACTATCCCTAAGACCCTCTATAAATCCAGAGGAGACAGAACCTTTGCAGTTTTGGCTCCAAAAATGCGGGATGAGCTGCCGCTGGAGGTCAGGCAGGCCCCATCTCCTGCTATTTTTAAAACTCGTTTAAAAAACATACCTTTTCTCCTTGGCTTTTAACCTAGAATGAGTTAACATCTGTGTCTTAATCTTTTATATTTTTATTTTTTGTTCAGTCTTTTGGTCAGCTGTCATGTTGTTTTTTAGGTGCTCAATAAATAAAGCGGTATGGTACGCTATAGGTTTGGATTTGTTTCGTCTCTTAATAATAAAAACTGCACTATGTGTTTACTTGTGTTGTATTTGTGGAGTGACAAACATGCAAAACAATAAGAAGTCAGGAAGGGGCAAACACTGTTTCACAACATTGTATATTCACCAGGTTTCTAAATAAGTTTATTTTAAACAGAATCTGGACTTTTTTATCCCTTTTTGCAATCATCGATCATTTTAAATGATGTATTTCTGTGTGAAAACTAACCTGCATGCGATAGAAGTCCTCAGGATTCTCCATCACCATGCCATCGGCCAAGATCAGCAGATTTCCTACCTCACTGGAGTTAGAGGAGAGAGAAGGGGAGGAAATGCGCACTGGAGTCAAAACAGCAATGGGACTGAGAGAGGGACTAAAACCAGGAATAGTTTAAATAAAACAGATAAAATAGAAACAGAGTTTGAAATAGTAGAAAGGAAGAGAAACACAAACATAAGGAATTGGAATAAGAAATGATGGAGTGAAGAGGGAGAAAGGAGCCATGCAGATTGCAAAACAAAAAATAATTGACAGGAAGAGGCCAAAATAACATCCGAAATATACATGCAAGTGATTTGGTAAAAATGAAAAAATCAGCAACCCAGAACAAGCAGGGACCCAAACGTATAGTGAAATCAATTGGGAATGATAGACAGAGAGAGAGAAAATAATGTCAGTTCAGAAAGTGTGATATGAGCAGAAGACTGTAGAAGCTACTGAGCTGCATTGAAGAAATTAACAAAGATCACAAAGGAGAAACAGCAGATGGAAGCAGTGAACAGTGATAAAAGAGGAGTCAGTGAGAAGAAGCTCTGTGAATTTGAATCAAATGCTATATTTTGTTGTTCTGTATAGCCCCATAGCAGTTAAGAATGACAACAAAGCAACAAAGCTAGCAAAACTTTTTTCCTGACTAATATGTTGTCCCTTGCACGTCTAGGTCTGGATTCTGGGCTAAAATATCCACCTAAAGTAGACCTCTGACCCTGCTCTGCCAAAAGATAGTTTTTCTAAGTGAAATTAGGGGTATTAAGACAAAAATCAGAGTATTTGTTCCCTATCAGAAGACTTAAATACATCACATGGGAAAGCCCTGCAAGAGATTTTTACCAGAGCTCAGACACTGTTCAAGGTAAAGTAATGTTTGCTGGTTGTAACGTTAACCTTACTGTTTTGCTACTGATAACGGCTCAAAAGTATAATGTATATGAATTTTCATTTCAAGTTCAAAAGTGTAATCTTTATATAAAAATATCTAAATGTGTGGTTAGTAGTGTAGTGCTTAAATGAAAATGGGCACTACAATCCATCTCTAACTCAATTCTTCTCTTAAAAATCCCACAAAGATATTTAAACTTCTCAGCATGAAGACCTGCAGTTACCCTGCGTGAGGGTGTGACAACAGGATTGCGTTGATCAGCATGGAAGTCTCTCAATGACCAGAAATGTTGAACCTCACTCTGAGATAATGTAAAGCTGAAACATTTGTGTGTGCGTGTGTGTGTGTGTGTGTGTGTGCGCATGTGTGTGTGTATGTGCTGCAGACCTGTGTCGGTGCATGAGTTTGAAGCTCTCTGGGCTCATTAGGTTGTGAGAGGCCAGGATCCCTCTGTTCACTCCTGAACCTGACTTATCAAAACCAGGGGGACCCTGAAAAGCAACATAGAAGCCCTGCTCTGATTATTCATACTATTCCTTCACAGACACACATGTTCTAAAATTAAAATGAGAGAAAATTACATTGAGAAGGCTTTTCAGAGACATGCATGCCTAAAAAATACTACTGTTTTGGTATGAACAGGCAGACTTCTAGCGTCTGAAGAATCATTTCTAAATTCAGAAGGTGAAATGTTCAAAGTTAAAAGAGTTAAGACTCAAGAGTTGTGATGTCTTTGCTCCAGGCAGAAGAACATCCTCTTTGAAGAACAAACTAATTAGGCTCTTTCCGTGCACCCACTTTGATATGATAAAAGAAATCTTCCTCCAGACACACAGCTGATAATGCTTCATTTCATCATAAAGAGCTCACAAAATTATGACAAAACAACAGTTGTGGTTCTGATTCTCTCAGTACATTATTCCCTGTCAGAACTTTTCTTGTGCACTCACATGGCAGAGGCTGCTCCTCATCATCTGGAACTGATCGATCAGCTTCTTGTGCAGGGGACGCATTTCTGGGTGCACCAACTTCTCATGCACAGCCAAGCCCACCCCTAAGATGTGAACCTGTGTAAAAATCAAATAAAATTTGGTTTTTAATTTTTGTTTTAATTTAGTAGGAGTGAACACTTTTTATCTTCCTTTTCTTTTCAGCCCTCTTAGCTCAATAAAAACCTTCTGATTCACATCTGTTGATTTAGTCTCATTAGGCCTCTTTATCCATCAGGTACTACCACCATCAATCAGATTACAGTTGTATTTTTATAATGTCAAAGTTGGTTCTTAATGTGAATGAAATTATATTATTATTATTTTCCAAATATCACTTCCACATTTCAGATAAAGTTGTAATTTGTAGCCTAGGAGGTGCCCTTATTGAGACAGTAGCATCATAAATATATTTTGGTATTTGGCTGGTTGATAATCTTCCTTTCAGAGTGCATATTGAGCATTTAGTAGATTAAACTGAACTTTTACTGTTGAAATAGAGCCTGTTTTGCCCTCCAAATTCCTTCCAGGAATTCCTGCCTCAAGTGGAGGAGTTCAAGTATCTCAGGTCTTGTTCACGAGTGAGGGAAGAATGGAGCGGGAGATCGACAGACGGATCAGTGCAGCTGCCGCATTGATGGGGGCGCTGTGCCGGTTCGTTGTGGTGAAGAGAAAGCTGAGCCAAAAAGCGAAGATCTCGATTTATCGGTCGGTCTACGTTCCTACCCTCACCGATGGCCATGAACTTTGGGTCATGACCGGAAGAACAAGATCCCGGAAACAAGCGGCTGAAATGAGCTTCCTCCGTAGGGTGGCCGGGCACTCCCTTAGAGATAGGGTGAGGAGCTCAGCCATCTGGGAGGAGCTCGGAGTAGAGCCGCTGCTTCTCCACATCGAGAGTGGCCAGCTGAGGTGGCTCGGGCATCTATACCGGATGCCTCCTGGACGCCTCCTTCAGGAGGTGTTCCAGGCAGGTCCCACTGGGAAGAGCCCCAGGGGATGGCCCAGGACACGCTGGAGGGACTATCACTCTCAGCTGGCCTGGGAACGCCTTGGGCTCCTACTGGAGGAACTGGAGGAGGTGTCTGGGAAGAGGGACGTCTGGGTGTCTCTGCTGAGTCTGCTGCCCCCGCGACCTGGTCCCGGATGATTTCATGTATTAGGAAAAAAATATATTTCTGAACCTTCTTGACTCTGATGATGTTATTTATATGCATGCTTTCTTCTGCAGCTCAGAATCAGAATCCTCTTTATTTAGTTTGTACACAAAAACAAGGAATTTGAATTCAGTTCCATTTTGCTCTCAATGTAAAGACATGTAAATATAAATATAACACAGTAAGAAATATTTTTTCAAAGAAATGTTTATATTGACATTCATCAAAAAAGAAGAAGACAAGGTTGAATTAATACTGGTAAACAGATTGAATTTTACATGGCGCTTTTCCACACAAAGTCTCACTCAGAAACATGCAGACATTCATGATACATAGATTGGCAAGCAACTTGGGGTTAAGTGCCTTGCCCAGAGGACATATTGACATGTGACAGAGAGACGCTGGAATCGATCCTACAACTTTCACTGTCATTGTCTACCAGCACTGGAATATTTCTATGTATAAAGCTGTACTGGGTACACTCCCCTCTTATTTTAGTACACTCTTAACACCTTCAAACACTGCTATGATTTGCTGTTTTTATTTGGGCTTTTGTTTATGGTTTAATGATTTCCATCGTAAGAGTAGGTACATTGAATCATAATGCTTTGTCCTCTGCTGGATAGACTTTGGAAATTAATTGAATCCTTGAACCAGTAGTATGTTAGTCGTTTTGTTTTGTTTATGTATTCCAATCAAAATGTCAGATTTTGAACTTGCAAACTATGTCCCTTCATGCCCAGGCCTCTTCTGAAAAGAGATGTTAACCTCATGGGACCTTCAAGTTGAATTAAATTTAAATTTAAAATAAGAAAATTCATGACTTCTATATATAAGTGTCAATATTGTGTCACCTGCTCCTGCATGAGGTCTTTGAGCTGTGTGATCTTCTCTGTGTCTTCAGGGTGGCTGGTGATGTAATCCTTATCAAAGAAAGCCTGTTAAAAGGAAAAATTAGGTCTGCTTTTACTGACTGGAGGATTACTGCTAATATCTGTAATTAGGTGAAAAGACTTTTATAATGCAGAAAAAGTCCTAGTTGACAAATTATAGAACCAGACACAATTTCATAAAAATTCACTAATAGCGTTTACTTCTTTCATAGTTTAAAAATTAAACCTATTATTTAAAAAAAAGTGGTCAGACAATTTTAAAAGCTCCATAATACCACAAAAGATTTCATTTGGACTCTTAAAATAAATGGACCACCAAATAATACATGACGAGAACCCCTACAATACACTCTTATTGCATAACAAAGATGATAGGACAGAAAGAAGGTAAAAGCTGGACTCATTAGAATATAGGTCTTCATGTTTTTTCAGGTTTTGTTCTCTCAACCTCTTGATATCTGGCGATGCCTCCGTTCACTGCAGCGTCGATGACTCCATTCAGGGTCATGCTAAGCAGGTTGATGTTCCCATGCAGCTGCTTGTGTTGGTACTGACTGATCAGAGTCCGCAGCTCCTGGTTCTTATTTTCCACCACAGAGATGCCGTTTTCCAACGGACTCACCTCCACCTGGGAATGACATTGCAGTTAGAAAGATAAAGAAGAATAAGAATCCTTTATTGTCATCAGAGATAGCCAATGAAATTATTCACGGCTTCTTTCAAAATGGATAAAGGTGCCACACATATGGATTATCTTTTTGTGTTACTTTTCTCGTTCATGTTTTCTAAGACTATTTGACTTTAAATTTTTTAAAATTAACTAACTCAGATTTCTAGATTCCTTGCATAATTTTAGGATACTTTTTATTAAATAAGTACAAAGTTCTACTAAAATTTGCATCAAAAATTTTGAAAGTGGTCAGACCACAAATATAAAAGCACCATGAAAAACTAGATAAGTGTATAAATAGATACATACTACAGCAGGTAAGAACATTCATCAACTCATGTCCCATAGAGTTTATTTTAAAAATCCCTTATATAACCTATGTTGCATCAGTCGAGTGATCCCTCCTAATGAAACTTCTACTAGTGCATGCATCCGCTTGTGGTGTAGAATATGGCTACACCAAAAATGTTTAATTTAAGATCTGATGTGGCAGAAGAAGACCAGCCTGTCACTTTGGTAGCTATGTCCAATGTCTCAGTAAAAATCTTAGGTAACTACAGATTTAGATCTTTCACTACTAGAAAATAAAGGAGGAAATAATAAAGTCTACAAATAAGAAGATTTTTCCAGGCTCCATTTTCTTTTCTTATATAATAAATTTCATACCTTTTTTCCTTTCATTAAGAAACATTATTATAACATTATTATAATATTGCCACACAAATTAACAAAATGTTATTACTCTAGTTTAACAAAAGCATTCCTGCTGTTTTAATAAATGTAAACAACATCAACTCCTTAAGTTCATGGGGTTTTCTCAAACTATTATCTATAGCTGTTAAAGGCAAGGCAACTTTATTTACACCGCACATTTCAGTAGCAAGACAATTCAAAGTGCTGTACATGTAAAAAGAAAAAAGAGACACAGTAGGAAAAGTACATTACAGTGGCATAAAGGTAATCAAATAATTAACGAACAAAAATAATGAAAGATAATAAAAATTAATAATTAAAATGATACGCTGATAAAATGATTGATAAGAAAATGAAAGTAAAGTTGGACTGAAAACTTAACTAATAATGTTTAGATAGCACACTCTAAACAAGGCCGCTCTAAACAAATAAGTCTTTAATCTTTATTTAAAGCAACTTCGGGTTAAAGTGAAATGTAGACATATTAACAATGGGGAAAATACTTTGCACAGCACAGAAGATAAATTGACTCACCAGTTCTCTCTTTTCCACCTCAAACCAGCGTGATATTCCAGGCAGAGGGTGGGTCAGGATCAGAGTCGTCCTTTCTATCCAGAGACTCTGAATAATAAAACATAAACATGCATTAATACTGACTCACTAAATCAAGTTCCTGCCCAGGTTTAGCTTAAATCTTGCTAAGAATGTATTTAAAACAGTTCATGAAGCCTTTTTACCTCCAATAAGAACTAATCTGTTGGTTAGAAAACATTATAGATTATTTAAAAAATTAAAATTCCCCTTTGTGAATTTAGATGAAATTATATATTTTCTAGGACAAAGGACCACAAGTTTTCTGATCAAAATATGTGTTTAAAATTAATGATTTAGAAAATAATAGATTTTTCTCCAGGCTGATCTGACAGGATTCTGCTGAAGTATTAGTTGATAAATTAAACAAAAAAATCAAAATTAAACTAAACTTGATAAAACAACACAGAGCACTAAGGATTAAGGATGGGTGTTTCGAGCTTCTAGTTCCCTTGCATTATTACATTATTCAGCCAAGTAGTGATTTTTTGGAATATTTACTGACTTAATTGTTGTTTTCTTGGGTTTTTTCTGGGAGTATTTTGAGTACCATTATATTTTGAGTAAAAATATAATGTTTGCATCTAGTAAAAGACATACGAGTCAAACTCTTCTGTTCTCACCTTAAACTCATTGTCTCTGTCTTTGGGTCCTTTGTGGAACGGCCGGTCGTAGCGAAATCGCCGAACATTGTTCACCCGATAGAAGCTCTTGATGCGGTCTGGAACTCTGTCCATCTGAAGGACGGTGATGCTTTCTGGAACTGGAGTCACAGCGTAAATCTGGAGGTCTGAGCCGAGGAGGTTGAGGTCAAACATCTAAACGGACATGTGGAGTCCAAACTTATATGCTGGAAACAGTATTTGTAGGACATGAAGATGTTGAAGCGTTACATCTAAAGGATACACTGTGCGTCACATTGCAGAATGGCCTCATCTGGCTGATTTGGATGCTGCATTGCAATGGCTTGTGGGAATTCTCCCAGCATCCTTTGCTGGAAGGCTTCTAACCTCTCATAGTCATGGCCACGGCAGACAAACTCTTTGTTCTGGTGTGAACCAATCAATAAAAAAAACAGAAAAACGTTTAAATTGTGTTACTAACAAATTTCAAAGGAAATGCACATTTTTCATCCAAAAACACTTAATGCCCGACTTAATCGAGCATTAAAATGATTTCAGACTCCCAAACATTTGACTCACTCTGAGGAAGAAAGGAAACTTCCTGCCATAGAATCCCACCCTGAAGAACTCCGGCTCCAGACGCTGCTGCTCCATGATATTGTCATAATATGCAGCTTCCATTTTCTGCAAACACAGACCACAATGGAAACATCCTATTAAAAACTATTTACACCTATCTCATGTAAAACATTAATGGAATGAAAAATATTTTATTACTTCACTTATATGCAACCGAAGCATATCTGGTGTTTAAAACAGACAGTTATACACTCTGATATTACTAAAGTACAATTTATGACTGAATTAATGATGGTCAGAGTTTGTGTTGAAGCTTACCCGTATCCAGCTGAGACTCTGGTAGTCGTAGAGAGATTCATACTGGAAGGCCAGTTCTCTGCACAGAGGAATACCAAATTCCCAACACTGAAGGAAACACAATGCATAAACATTTTATTAGTGTCTGTTATTTTTTTCAAACAAATAATTAAAAACCTAATGTGTACACCACATTAAAACTTGTTTCTAATATTACACAATTTGAAGAAGAGGTTAAGCAATTCATCAGTTCTGCTGTAATTTCAAACATTTTCTGACATTGTTTGATCTAAATATTCTAGCACTCTGAAATTAATGAGAATTTTAGACTATGTTACTGGAAATGTTAAAATATGCTTTACACACAGAAAACAAGATAGATAAAAAATGCAGAAAACAATTATATTGCTGTTTGGCTTGTCAACAAAAAAAGTTAGAAGAGGACATTTAGAGTGCACTGTTGTTTTAAAATAAATATTGTTGTTTTGGACAATTTTAAGCATACTGACTAACTTCAGATTTGTACCTCTTAAATTACCAGTATATGGTCATATTTAATAAATTAGAACATTACAGGGAAGTTTATTTATTTAAGCAACTCGCTTCACTAAGTGAAACACATTATATAGAATAATTACACAAAGACTGATGTTTCCAAGCCTTTATTTCTGCTTTGTTATTTTCAAAAGGTACTTTTAATCTGACTAACGGGCCTCATCGGAATGCATATTCTAATTCACTGAACATTTTGGTAGATATTATTGTTATCAGAAGCGAAATAATTCCATGCAGTAAAAGCATGTTTTGGGGCAATTTATGGCATTAAAATCTAAATCTTTTGAATAGAAAAGCAGACATATTTTAAACATATAACCAATATGAATAACCAATGGATGCCTTAATTAAGTTAGTTAGTTAGTTAATAGCTGTTTTTCTTTTAGTATTTATCCCAATTTATTCCTTAAAGACTCAAAACCAGTGATAATAATAGGACTGAGCTTTAAATGCTTGAATTGGTCCGTTAACGTTCTGCATAGACTGTGTGTGATAACGAACCTTTCCCTTGTTGAAATAGTGGATGACTTTGCGGCAGAGGCCCTCCTTTCGGTGCCATTCAGTCTGAGCAGGGTAATGCAGAACCTCTTTAACTGGTCGCTCGTCCCAGTGCAGTAGCTCCCAGTACAACAGCAGGGTGAAGGCAGCCTCTGCAGCGATCAAACAGCATCAATAACATGTTTCTAACTTCTTGTCTATGCATGTGATGATTTGAGTTTTTGTACCAGTATAGTTCTCAGCCTGCAGATGCATGTCACACAGTTTGTGGATATAACGGATGTACATCTCCTCTTTGTTGATTTCTGACTTGTAGAAATTCTGCAGAACAAAAATAATCACTGGTATTTTTAGTAAAAATGAATAAATTACTGAACAAAATATGAGCTTGACTTAATCTTACAAGAAGGTTCACTGTGCAGCCAATCTTCTTGTTTTCTGTCTCATCTCCCTTCATACAGTCCCTGTAAAAAAAAAAATGAAACCAGGACTTGGTTTCACTGGTGTACTGATCATAATATATATATCATAAAGGATGTTCTGTTAAAGCAGTTGTTAAAGAGATGATAATGTAACGTATTTTACCTGTAATCCAGCAGTCGCTCCATCAACCGTGTGACCGACGTAACAAATGAGATTCCTGTTTCTCTCCACGTCTCCTGCTCAATCTTCTCCAACAGACTGAGAAGAAGACATGCAAAAATCAGGCAGATGGGCAAAATAGAAACTGTTTTGTCCTTACAGGCTAGCAACAAATCTAAAGAACTGTTAAACTTCAACTGTAAAGACAGAATTTCTTCTTGTACTGTTGACTTTAAGAATCCATTCCGCATTGAAATTCTATCTAAAATGAAACATAACCTCCCTGCAGGCAGAGCTTCAGCAATAAAGGTAACATAGTGCAAATATTTTCCTGTTTTCCGGAACATTTACATGGACTTGTGCAACGCATTTGTTTTTCTCCAGTTACACCAAAGTAAAGGGATTCCCAGGAAGTCCAGGATTAATAATTAGTGGGAAATCAAAACCAACTGTAGGTTGTTATTTTCAATTGTGTTAAACTAAGAAGATCATGTAAAGCATGTTTGGATGTTTTAATATATGTGTGAACAATAATAAGTATATTCTATTTTGGACATTTAAAACAAAGCTAAATCTGAAAGTGAACATAGCATCACATTTTAGAGCCTGAAAACCTAAAAAAGTATGAAACATAAACAATCACAATTGGCCTTGTGATATACATGTTTTTAAAATAAAAAAGTAATTTTAAAACACTCTTTTCTAAAGGAAAGGTGTCTTCTATACAGATACACTTAAACAGGAAGCACCACCATTTAGATGCTGTTCTGTCTGTAATGGCACCACCTAAAAAATCTGTCACAGTAATCACAGAACTGCTTTCTTGCAAGAGTAGCTTTTTATACAGATTAAGCTGAATATGCATGTTAATGCTTTTTGGCAACACAAAAAAAGAATGAAATGCACTGTTGTACTACAAAGATCATTAAAGCAGGAAATGTGGGACAGCTCAATGGAAGTAAACAGGTCTAAACAATGGACTTCTTATCTACGGAAAGCTAATTTTCTATTGCCCTAGGATCTAAGATTTAACAGAAATAACCACCCAAACTTACCCAAAGCAGTACAAGTTGATGGAGGCAAGAGTGTTTGACAGCAGCTACAGACTGATTGTATTTATCAGTATTAAACTTCACCTCTATCCATCACATTTTGGGGCCAAACAACATGTTTACTCACTATAGATTAGGGCCAAAATAGCTTGAAAATCATTTTGAAATATATTTATTTTGCTAAATTACTGAAGTTGCAGTATAAACCCTTAATGAGTAAAATATAGATTGATTCTGTGGAGAAAGTGAGACTTGCACAATCAGTGCATAGCTCACTAATAAAAGTATTCTGGTGGGTCAGGCCTTGGGAGGATTGGGCTGAGGCATGTCTGTGCACATCAGAGTAACAATACTGGTCAGAACTGGAGCAAAAATTACAATGCATGTTTGAATGCAGCCAGAATTCAAACGTTTTCTGTTTTCTGTTAAACTTTACCAGTGTGGTCAATTAAAGTCAAAGTAAGTTTGAGACACACTCTTTTTAATCCCGTCATAGGGTGCTGGTCTGTTGGGTCTTCAAGCTACTGCTCTCAGACAACATTTCCTCTTATGTCCCCCTTCTCACTTCATAAATCATTGTATTTTTCCTCCTTATAAAATAAAGGTCTAGCCAAAGACTTTGATCATGGGTGGACATTGTGTTATTTGTTCGTATTTGTGTTCCCACATTTTCTATTCCATGCTTGTTTATGTATTTTTCTTGACTTTGGTCAAGGATATGAAAAATACCAGTGTAAGTTAAGGAATACATGTCAATGGTGATGATGAACTGGTGAGGTGAAGACTCTAGCAAAACTTTAGGTATTAGAGAAAACAGGCTGACCAATCAGCATTCAAGGGAATGGTGCTTGCTGACTGGTTAAATCCGAGTCCCAATAGGCTGTGCACTGAACCACTTTAATTTTAAAGAGGAAATCATCTTACACATCTAAGATAAACGACACTAAGATGGAACAACTTTATTACACGTCTGCTAATAAAGTCGCTCCATAGTACTTCAAGTATTGCTGGAGTCTTAACCTCACCAGGTCATTGTCCCTCTCCATGCACCTTGGAATTCCATAAAGTTATGGCAGAAACCTTTGGGTCTCTACAAAATGATGATGAAAGTAATTTAATTGTCTTCTATTTTGTTTGTATTACTCATTGTTTTCCATCTGTGCAGATTATGCAAGACTTATATCTCAATTTACAGACTTGCACCACCAACTTGAAGACATCTGTGTGCATGACATTTTTCAACTTGTAATAGTAACAGCATGGATCTCTGTGTATGTGATAAGGTTACCTGGGATAGGGCCCAAACAGCTGGGTTCTAGTCCCGCAGCAAAGAGCAAAGCAAACAGCAGAGAGCAGTGTTAGAGCAGGAGAACTGAGAGTTAATTTCTTTATCACAGACAGAGAGATAGACAACTTGGTGGGAGTTAAAGCAAAAAAACAAACTCTGTGTTCCTTACAGCAACCCGAATAGCTCTCTGTAGTTCTCATCACCCTTTCCCTCCGAAACCAAACTGTCCAACTTGTCAATTAGTTCAGCCTCCACCTGCACATTCAAAGAGAAGTAAAATAACTTCCTATGTGTAGTTTCATGACAGAGCAGAACTATCTTGGGAAATCATGGGAAATGTGAGTCTAAACACGTATATCTGTACCTGTTTGAAGTTTCCATTTTTTCGCTGCTCCCAGTCCATCATGTCATGGAAGATCGGAATCATGATGTTTCTCACCTCCACCTGAGGGACCAGCGTCACTCCGAGGAATGGTCCAATCATCCCGGGAATGAAATGGATCTTATTCTCTCCTAAAAATCAGTACACGCTTTAAAATTTATAATCAGCTAACAATTAATTCTACATTTTTGAGCAAAACAACGAAAAACACGAGATTTAATATGAAATATGTGGCGGCTACTGAAAAGATTGTTAATGCCCGGTTTAAATTAATGTGTCAAATAAAATACATCTCACCCAAGTTCTGCCACATGTTGAAAAGTTCATAAGTCATCATAACTCTCATGTCGCCATACCTGAAATGAAAATAAATCAGCTTTTAAAGACACCATTAATTCCTGATTATTTTATCAAACCCTATGTGTATTACAGTTAAAATATTTATTTTTGGTTTAATAATCTTACATAATAAGAAACATAAAAAAAACAAACCAGGCAAAACCAAAACAACATTTTAGAACCTACTTTTTACTGTCGGTATAAATTACGAAATATAATAAGAACAAACATTTTTATTCAGAATGTGTTAAATATTTATTGCAATATGTTTACTTTATGACAGATCAAATTAGAGCATGTTCGTCTTTTGTATGTTGGTGTTTAATATTGTTTACTTTGCATGAAAAGCCCAAAAGGAGATGTCTTTTCTTAGGTTAGATGGAGTTTCACTTTGCATTTCACACATTAGACGTGTATGCCATTACTGCTGGGTAGTGCTTGCATTTCTTACTGATTCAGATCAAGGAGTTGAATTGTCTTATTTGTGGGACTGTTTTCTCATCTCCTTGAAAGGAAAATGATCTGTCACATTGGAAAAAAATTTCTTTCACTGTTCCTGTCTCAAGTAAAGAATCTATGCATTAATGGCTCTATCATTTACAGTTTGTCAACAGATTTGCCATGCTTGGGATCCCAAGATAAAAGTGCAGGTAACACTGGGACACCTCCTATAAATGTGTTGTGTGACTTGTTCATCCAAGATGTTAGTACTTTAATGGACGCTTTAAATATTTGAACCTATTTTTTCACATTTACCACTGCTGTAAATCTGACTAACTTTCCTAATATAGCTATCAGACCCCTCTGTAGTAGCCATTCCTTTAGGAGTCCATTACTCTTTATCATTGCTGTCATCTTCCTCCCTCAACTCCATGATGGAACTTGAATTTAGTGATCATCATCCTCAGTTACATTAATAATGTTTTCTCCAGTGTTACACATTACATATATAAATCTTTTCCTGATATTTACAAAGAGAATAAATGTCACATGGCAGCCAATATCATTCTTTCGGTCTAAATTAACATATTTTTTAAATTTTTATATATTGCACAACTTAAACCAGTCTTAAACCTGTCTTCTTAACTGGAACATAGATTGATTGTGTTCTTACTTGTCTAAGATCTTCTTCCTCTTAATGGGACTCAGGTTCTCCAGCTGTAAACTTGGCTGGTTGATGTAGAGAACGGCCAAACTGAAGTAGGAGTTCCACACCTGCTCATGCACACACATACAGCCAATAAGGCACAGACCTTTCCTATATAGTATCTTACTTTGAGTTCTGTGTAGGTCTATTTAAATAAATGTTTCAGTGCGGGACATGAAATGTTAAAAATAACATTAACATCAGAGTACTGCAGATGTATCCCTCTGGCAGGAGGACGTTTTTTTGTTCTTGTACGTGTATTTTCTTTGCATTATAAAGTTCTAATTTTCTGCTATTTATGTCTCTGTGCTAAATGTTGTTCACATGTTTTGAAAGTTCAGAATATCAACTTAACATTAAGGGCTCAGAGTGTGTTTAAATTTTATTTTTGCTCAACCACCCAAAATAAACAACAGAAAGATAACTTCCAAAGAAATAAGGAGAAGAAAACAAGTTATTGTTTATCATTATTGAAATCTATGTACCTTGAAGTCAAAGTCTGTTTCAGCAAAGTTCTTGTGCAGAGCAGGAGCGAGCTGCTGAGCTGTGGTCAGGATGATGCTGCAGAAAGGGAACACATATATAACTGGTTTTAGCGGCAGCTGTGGGTTCTTTATTTAGTTTCAGGTACTGATCCGTATCAACAATAAAATGTTTCTCGGCCATCTGGTAGACTATCTTTGCCTCTTACTTGCTGGTGAGCAGTCTCATGATGTTCCAGTCGCGAGGAAAAATACTGAGCTTCATCAGATTTCTAAACACACACAAAATCTTCAACAAGAACTCCTGAGGGCCAAGAAAAGAGAAGATTCAGTGTTGCACAACCAAAATCATTCTTTTGAGAAATGTTATCGGCATAAATAAGAATATATCTGAACTTCTTAACAGTCTGACTTGTATTTACTCCTTTTTACATCAGATCTGTCATTACCAACATGACTGCAGTGTGTTTTCATGTTGTACCTTGAGCTCGTCCTTGCTTTGAAAATTTTCCATCAAGTGTTGAAAGTGGATGTCAGTCATCTGGCGGAGAAGCGAGAGGAGGCACGACACATACTCCCCCTGCCAAGAAGCAAGACGGACAGACATGTGAGCCAATCACATGGAAGCATTTATCACAATAGCAAAGGATGAATCAGAGATAATGATAAGAAGCTCTTTCCTACACAAGATAGTCCTGCCATAAGGTTAAATCTTTATCTATAGAGGACAGTAACTCTTCTTAATCAGGTAAACTTTAGAATTTACCTTTAATCTCCCAGAATCAGAGTAAAGATTTGTTGAGTCTCTTCAGAATATTGTTAAATATGATTTATTATTTCCCTACACGATGCTGTGGTTTATACAGTTAACAAATTGGTTGCTTTTGTCATCCTAATTTTCTCTTCATGGCTGCTGATGATGTTAATGTTTCTATTGTGAACATGTTTTAGTTTAAGATCGTAAAAAAGAGCAAAAAGCATTAGTGAACAGGGAAAGTTGGGATCAGGTGTAAATGCTAAGGAACGTAAAGGCGAATTGATTGACAACCATAATCTATAGTCAAAGTTTTTAATTGTAAACAATTTTGAAAAACATGTATCATTTTCCTTCTACTTCACAGTTATGCATTTCTTTAAGTAAATCACCTAGAATCCCAAAAACATCCATTGAGCCTTTTTTTTGTGACATGACAAAAAGTAAAATGAATACTTTTGCATGTCTCTGTATAATTAAAAGAGCATGTAAGAGAGCACAAAAAAATGTTTTCAACACTTTTAATGCTAAAATTGAGGCATGCAAGCATTCCAAACAAGGATACGTGGTTGGTGTCTAATCAGAAAAGTAATATGATGGCATGGGAATGATGACTGGATGGATTAGAACAGGGCAATATAAAATAATTTTTAAATTGAGCAGAGCATTCAGCCGGTCTGCTCCCCAGCTCTGGAACTTACTTCCACCTGATCTCCGCAAGACATACTCATTGCCACACTTCAAATCTAAACTCAAAACGTATCTGTTTAAATTAGCTTATGCATTGTGATTGGAATTTTTCACTGTTTTATTTAACCCCATTTTGTACTTATTTTAATATTTACTTAAATTGTGTCTGTATTATGTAAGGTGACCTTGAGTGCCTAGAAAGGCGCCTATAAATAAAATAAATGTATTATTAAATGTTTATACTATTTGGACAAGATTTATATCTGAGCCTATCAAATGTTCTTAAAAAGTAATCAATAACTTCCTACACTATAAAAGAGGAAAAAAAACGGGGAGGAAACCATGTTTAATATTGCCCAGCCCTAAAACAGAGAGGCAGCATGACGAGGGGCAGATCAGGGAAGAGGGCGATGTAGTAGTAGTCATATTGTTAGTTACTAACAGTGATCTCCGCGGTGCACTGCGGACAGCGTTGACCCCTTACCGCCTCCTGCGATTGGCTCTTGCTCATGATGGACAGAAGTGTCTGCAGGAGGACGTCCAGCAGAGATTCCACCATCATCTCCACCTCTTCCTGCACCGACGTGTCCTGGGGGAACAGATGGGGAGCAAACATGGAGTGAAGGGAACAATTTGGAAAAAAAGTTTAAAGGATAATGGAAATTTGGGTGGGGGTGGGGTAAGTACAGTAAAAAGAAATGACAAATAAAAGTTTACTGTAACTGCTTTTTTGGCCAATTTTGTAGATATTATAGGGGAGGAAAAAAAATCTAATGTTAAGAAACATTTACTCTATGTGCTAGCTCATGTTTTCATAATCATTCACACTAACACAATGGTACACTCTCCAAGCCTTGATTTCAAAAACAATGTTTTTTGTCCAATGATAGCGAACCCGTGCATTATTTGTAGAAACAAGCTATGCACTGAAATCTAAAACAGATCTAAAAGAAGTCAAAATCTACATTGCTCCTTTCAGGAAGCCTGTTTCTTAGTAGAGAGTTGGTTAAACCCTTTTATCACTTTATCCTAATAACCTAAATGTATACTGAATGCAGGAATAAAGTTGTATTCCACTAAATTTATAGATCTCAACATTGTAAGATATCTATTTGTTTTGGAATAAAATTAATGAATAACATCTATTTCACCAGGCCTAAGAGAAGAAGGGACAAATGTTTGGACCAACCAGCAGTCCATAATTGCAGCTGAATAAATGCAGGTACGCTGATTTTAAAAATTTTGCAAGATTTAAACATGTCATCCTGTCGCAATGGACGAAGCAAGATGCCAGCGTCTGTCTTAATCAGATTTAGACTTTCAAGAGCTCCTTTAACCCAGGTCCATTCAAAACCATAGATCAATTTAAAACAATTTATTCCTGCAGCTGCCCTCACAAGGACTCAAAAATATTACAATTCTTTGGCCATACTAAGTTATGTTAAGAAAAATCTAACTTCCTATTTTATTAAGTAGCTTTTAGTGTAGAATTATAGTCGTGCTCTTTGTTAGTCCATATATTTATGTGCTTTTCGACTTAGCTAATTATTAGTGAACAGATGTTTAATTAATAATCAGCTTAGTACTTGATTCGCTTAGTGATTAGCTGTCTTCGATTATTGTTAGAATCCTAAATTAAAATGCAATCATTACATTTTAAATATGAGAAAAGAATCATAGAAAACTCTCACTTCATGTGGAGGACTTTGATGAGAGTTTAGTTTAGCTAGTTTCCTTTTGATGATGTGAATTCTCTCTAAAGAGCCCAGTAAGTTAGTTTAAGTTGAACACCATTTAAACGTTTGTGACTCCTTAAATATTTATGTGAAGTAAAATAATCTTTTCTCAAATTATATATAAATGACATCCGTGAACTACACACATGCATGATCTGACGATATTCATGTGTGTACATGGGTTACCAGTGAGCTGCTCTTGATAATGGTGAAAATGGAGCTCAGTATTCCTGAACAGATGAGCAGTTCTTTCTGTTGCCTCAGATGAAGGTGGATGTGATGCAGGACAACAGGAAGCAGAATCCTTCGAGACTCTGAAAGCAAACACACAGGTCAGAGCGCCATTCATTATGTGCAATTAAATGAGTTAAATTTTTCATATATTCATATATTTCATATATTCTTGGAAAAACAATGATTCATGAACTAATTGTCAAAAACTAATCAGAATTTGTATTGTTTCCATACAAATGGGTAAAAACTGTTATGATTTCTGCCTTTTAATTCTAACTTAAAACATTTACACCCCATTTCTGTAATGGAGAAAAATAAATGCAAAAAAAAAAATAATTAGGCTGATCAATAAGTGTAAGCTTTTACCAGGGAAAGAGAAGAGCCTGCTGTCCACAGTTCGAGCTATGGACTGCAGCTTTACCACGTCCATCGATTGTCCTATGTGCACCGTAGACGGCATGCTGCCCAAAGTGCCACGCACAAACTCTGCCACCTCCTGCACCGTGAACATCTGCAGCAGCTCATCAAAGATGGCAGGGAACGAGCTTAACAGTGCAGCCTAAAGAAGAGCAAGGAGAAAAGGGCAAGTGAGGAAATTAGGAGGATATTTACATGACGGCACAGGTGAGAGTTGGGAAGATGAAGCTTTATGTTAGAAACAGAACAAGGAGGTTAATGATGTCAGTTACTGTGAATGCAACGATAGAAAGGTGCCCATGGTTTCTGTAAAACAACCAAAAAGAGCAGAACTGAGTCACCATGAAAAGCTGATTCCCTAAATGAATGAATCTTTTCATCACACACAGGTGTGCAGCTCATGCATGTTTGACCCAATCAACAACCTGATAAAAGACTCAACAATAAATCTGTATGGGTTTTAAAAGGGTGCGTTAGCTTACTTCACAAGATCAAAAAAGGAAAAATCAAACATATAAAAGGAAACTACTGTAAACCAGTAAGGGCAAAATGAGAAAGATTTACCAAAAACTAGCAAAGCATAAGTTAAAAATGAAGGCCCAGAAACAAAGGTGAGCTGAGTGGTAACCCTCCAGCAGTCACTAGCTTGTTTTTATTAAATTATTAAATCAGTGCTGCTGATACAAATTGGGGACCCTGGAGGGAACATTGTTTTTGTTTTCTGAGTTGCTGCATTCAAAGTTTTAGGTTGAGCAGACTTTTACTAAAAGATCAGAAGTTACAACGCTCTTAAAACTGCTCATTTTGTTTCAACAGTGCAAAGGTGCCCCACAATCAGTATTTTAGCCAGTGCATCTACATTGCTTGAGCTAACATTATCATGATCACCTCAGATAAAAAGGTTTAGAAACAAAAAACGAACTATAATTAGACTATAAATCACTCATTTCTGACTAAAATGGTTTGGCAAAAAACAGATTTAAATGCAACTCTTTAAAAAAAAATTTAAATGACCATCACTCCAAATCCGTCTTGGTCGCCTCTCAAAGGATCCAACGCTATACAAAACTTTAAGATGGCTGTATGTAGTTATAGTTGTTAGTTTTTAGCTTTCTCTGCTCTGTAAATAAAGCAAAATAGCAGATAAAATGAATGTACAATATGTTGCACAAATCTTGAATCTTTCTTTGGTTACTGCATATTTTAATTCCAAAAAGCCAATATTTCTAGCAGACTTTTAAACTGGTGGTAGTGGTAGGTCTCCGGACTTTACTCCAGGCTTTCCAGAGGTCTTAAAGTTTTTCATTTTCTGCTTTTTAATTACTTTCTGTCTAGTATCTGATCATTTTATTGGATTTTTTTCTTCTTTATTCTGTTGGCCACTGAAGAAAATGTGGTGTAGAGGGGAAGACTTGTTTGTCAGTTAAAAGTTTGCTGGTTCTGTTGCAGCATTTCTCTGCTACATGTTAAAGTGTCCTTTGCAGGCAGGACATTGCTGTGTCCTCATACTCATAGTCTGAGTGCTCTGCCAGACTAGAAAGTGACTAACTAAATGAAGATGCATCTCCTAGGTATTGTATTTTTATTAAAGGTCCGGCTTTCAGATTCAGTCCATCTATAGGATACGTTTTAGTTTTCACGTATCTCCTTTTGACCTCCACGAATTCACTTTGCTCAATTTATTTTGTCCACACTGCGCATATGCTGCCATGATCAGATACAAGGACTGGACTTGATTTCAAAAGTACAAAAAATATATGTTGAAAGTAGGGATGTCACAATCCATTCCCAAATATCAGGACATCAAGACATTTTTTGTCAGAATTCCTGATGAAACAATGCTCCCAGTACCTGTTTTTTTTTTTTTGTCTGTGATTTTATGTCACACACTTCCCCAGTGAGCCATGTTGTAGAGCCAGCTCTTTAAAATCACAGCTTATGTTCATGTACATGGCTTTAAAAGCTGTATGCAGTCAGTGAAGTTGATCTTTCAATGTTTCATTCTGTAGGGTGAAAAAAGGTTATGTTAAACCCACAGTTCAGTACCTATACATTTTGAACTAGTTCAGCATTCACATCTGAGTCCCAATATCCCAATATGAACTAATTGTTGTTCATAGATCAGTCCTCTTATGAAATGAAGTCTTTAATAACATATGATGTCCTTTATCAATTAGCCATTGATTATATTATCACCTAGAAGTTGAATAGTGGTCTTACCAGCTTATTGACCTGTTTAATTCTATACTGCTTCTTCACACATACAAACAGTGTTTTTATGCAGCTAAATTCACAAAAAAGGTGGCTCTCATTGACATATTGTCATGCTTTAGTCGTCAGAAAGCATAACAGACTGCACCAGACTTTAGAGGAGCTAGGCAGCTTCGTAAGACACCCTCAGAGCAGAAAGGCCAGCTACCGCAGCTCCTCGATCTCCATCGCTGTCGGACTGTATAATAACTTGTACAATATCCTCAACATCTGCAATCATTGGCACTTTAGCACAATCACAATCACCTCCACTATTTATTGTACGTAACTTATTGTATTGTATTCTACGATTATTACTTGTTTTTTACATTTACCTTGTTTCTTTCCAGCTGTCACATTGATTCAACTGGCATTTTGACAATTTATGAAGCATTTGATATTTGAGGTAGGATGGCCCCCTATCCATCACCTTAATCCTTTGCTCCTTCCACTTTTCTTTGTCAGATTCAAGTTGAGACTCTTGCTAATTTTGAACTTTTGTATGTTCATGTTTAAAATTTGCACCCGCTGCTGTTGCTGTTAAGGGGAATGTGGATACAGTATCTATGTGAGCATGATGTGATGTGTATTGGTTTAGAGTAACAGTGGTGACTCGATAGTGCACAACAGGAATGTGTTCAAATGTGTGAAATAAATCAAGATGTGCAAAAGTGTCTTTGGGTTGGTCGGCTCACAAACAGCTGAAAACATGAACAGGAAGTCTGGGCTTCACGCAGCAAACTGGGAGTTGTTGCTTGCTTCCAAAAGTCTACTTACTGACAATGTAGGTGGTCGCAGAGCGTTGGCGCTCCAGGCCTGAGAGCAGCTAGATGGTGCGCTCCCAGGAGCCTGTCCTTGGAAAGGGGTTTGGATTTGGCCCAGTGCAGAGACAAGTGCTAATGGGCCTGCAGGCCCAATGCAGGGGCTTGGAGCCTGATTGGGGCCAGGGCAAGGCTGGGAGCCCTATGGTGTGTGGGTAAGAAGGAGGTCCAGGAGAAAACATTGGGACCCAATTTCAGGGGGATTGAAAACGAAGGTGAAGCGAATAAGTAAGGAAAGTAGAAAAAGGTGTAGAGTGAAAAAAAGTTACATTAAAGCAACTAATGCAGAGCAGAAAAACAAGTCAAACTAAACAAATATTTATGGCACTATATGTTATAAAAGCAAATTAAATTCTTGTATAAGGCACAACAAGATGCAGCTTCATGTGAATAAATGAGAAGCAGTAACATTAAGTCGTAATCTTTATTTACAGGAATCAATGACTAAAAGGAAAAGGGCTGTGTTCAGTTTGTGTAATAAAAGAGTGCAGCCTTACCTGAGTGAATATGAGGGTCTCTGAGTTGCGGCTGTCCAGGCTGAGGACGAAGCGAATGGACTGAAAGAGTTCCTGGATGCTGGTTCGAAACTGCTCCTCCTCCATCCCGCAGGTGGCCCGGGAGTAAAGGATCCGAGACTGGATGATAAACTTGAACAGATACTCCAGAGCCTGATAGTAGTTTGGTGTTTGGGACAGAAAAACGCAGAAAAGATACTTAAATAAATGATGAACAATTTAAATACACAGAAAATAGGTGGGATATTTTTAAGAGAATCTTTCTTTAGTTTGCATCAGTAACAGACATACATTAAGCAAACTATTAACACAATAATCTTAGAAATAAACATTTCTTTTATTGTACAAGGAATATTTAAACACAAAAAATGAATGCACCATACCAAGAAAGTAGAAAAGAAAATTGAAGCTGAAAAAAACTGCGTCATGGTGGCACCTGGACTCAACATGATGAAAAAGTGGTTTCAATCTAAGTACTAAATGAAGCAAGCTGGAAAAGGTTAGATCTGAAGCCAAAGCTGCAGAATAGGTCAAAACTATCCTCAATAATTCATGCCATCCAATTCTATGTGACAGCGTGACCCATGTGAAATGAATGTTTGATTCTGATTAATATTTCAAACTGCTCAGCAGCTTTGTCGAATAAAAGTGGTACATTTTTAAGATGGTGCATCTGTTTTACAAAACATGCTCACTGTTCGATGTCAGCAAAACAAGCAAAGACACAGCGAGATAATATAATTCTAAAAAAAATTAAGGCTTTAGTTTTATTATTGTGGTTTGGTTTTGGAAAAAACTAATTATTTAAAGAAAACTGTGCAGAACGGCACACACTGCAAGTAACAGTTACAAGTTTGGCTGCAGTGGAGCATGTAAACCTATCTGAGAACCACATCTTATGAATGATGTGAGATTACACTGGATCTTACCCTCATTGCTTCCTGAATGTGATCCTGTCTGACCACCTCAGCAGAACGATCCATGTACCACTTCAGACAGCGAATCAGCTCTCTGGAAAACAAGCAATAATCATAGCATTAGTCTCGATTGCAGCTTATGTTATCAAACTGTCATATGGTGTCGTTAGATACAAAAATGTATTTGCCAAAAAAGTTTTATAAAATCTAAAGTTTGCCATAGATCAGTGCAAATCAGGAGGGCAAGCGATAAAAAACTCTGTTTAATGAGAGCAGGTTGACTTCATAATTTTTTTTTGGCACAGTATAGCTAGGTTGAGGTTCAAAACATAAATCTTTATGACAAAGAAGAAAAACATAATTAAAAAACTTAAAATTGCTAAATAATAAGTAATTTTGACATCTTGCAGCGTCTCATGGTCACTGTTTTAATAGTGTTGTTCAATTCTTCTATTTGGAGAAGAAGTCAAGTATTCCCTCAGTGAACCAGACTAGTTAGAGCCAGATGATCTCACTTGTAGGCCAGAGCTCCAGCGAAGTGTTTCTGGATATAAGTGTCCATCACCGGCCTGAAGTGGTAGTATTTACTGTCCCTGAGCAAGTTTATGATAAAAACCTGGAAGAGAGAGATAAGTCTGAGAAGAAAGCATAATGGAATATTTACAAGTAATAAGCGATGAGCTTTACAAAAAGGTGAGACACTAAAAGAAAAATCTAGAAGAGATAAATAAAAACCAAAAAAAAGTTCCAATTTGGCTTTTTTAGTGCATATGCCCAGTCCAACGTTAGCCTGATGAGAACATGGAAGGTCTGGAATGGTGAAGCCAGCCGACCAACCTTAACTTTCCAGCCACATTTTCACGACATTTAGATGGAAGGAAACTTTGTATTTTCCACCTCCTTTTTGTGACATTTTGCTTAGGGGGATGCATTTAATGTTTTTTTTAAAGTGACATTAAATAAAATATCATCTTTATTTAGATGTTCAGGAAATCAGTCAACAGGGGGAGACGTATTCAGAGCACAGAATTAATGTTGACAATTATCACTATATAATTTGGCACAAACCATTTTATTGTGATTAAGAGTTTTCAACAAATCAAAGTTGGCGGCCTATAAATTGTCTCACTTAAATATTCGACTTAAATCTGCTACCAAACCAGTCTTATTCCCTAATAGGTCTAGAATAGAACCCGAGGATGTGTTTGAAATATTTTGATACATTTGAACACAAAACCTAATTAAAACTGACACAGTATCACATTTGTTATTAATCAGTGTTCACTTAATCTTTAGTTGTTGCTATATAAACATGTTTAGGCTCTTTTACATTTCAATTCTTTTCTGCTTTTATTCTTTAAAAAACTCTTACCAATGACTGGAACACAAGGGGCCCATATTTGTCTGTGTTCTCATCCAAGATGGAAAATAATGTGTCCAGAATATCCTGGAGAAACTGTAAGACAGAGAAATAGTAACACATTTATTTGTAAGTATGCAGGCAGGTGGTCAGGTTTCCCTGAAGACCGATCACTTGATTAAAGGAAAATAGGAATTCATCTCTTTATTTTAACACAAAACATCCTGTTTCCAGCTTTAGAGAAAGACTGGGAGACTTATTTGGAAAGAAACTAACTCATACATGTGATTTAAGCACTAAATAGTTGCATTCTTTATGAAGTTAGAGGTTGAATTTCTTGCATCCCAGCTACAGTTCCAACAGACAGTTTTAACACCCTTTTCTTTTTCCACATTTTGTTATATTATAGCCTTATACTAAAACCCATTTAAGTAGTTTTCTCTACATTAGAATTTAGCTTCTCCTGGTCTGACAATTGTTTCTCGTCTCCACAGGGGGACACTGGAGCTCCACTTTAGTGGACACTGACTTCCTGTTCACCTCTCAGACAAAGCTCTTCTTCCTTCAATGCTTCAGGGAGCCAGATCTAAGGAGGGTCCTGGTAGTTCTTAGTTTTCCGAATAAAGTAGACTACAGTGTTTTTCCAGATATTCAGTGCTGCCGAAATATTTCTGGGTCATTCAACAGATTTGGGCTTTGCAGAGTTTGGTCTTGCACGTCTATAAAAGGTTCGTTAGACCTTATTGCTTGGTTTCTGCTCTGATATGCATGTTCAGCTGAGACTTGTAGACGCATCTTAAAGGACGGTCAGTGGATGCACTTGAGCTCAACTCTGTGTCATACCAATGGCTGTAAATACGTATGTGCCTAATATGTTTTAATGTTTAAATTTCATATAAATGTACAGAAATACTTGAAAATATGCTTACATTTTGTCATTATGGGCTATTTTGTTTAGATATTTTCTAAAATGAAAACTATAAAAAACTTCAGACATCAGAATAATTCTGTAAAATAAAATATGGAAAAAATGAAGGGAATTGAACCCTGTCTGAGACAGTAAATGCAGTTGGCATATAACATGAACATGAAAACATGAACTAATGAATTATATATGATCATGGTGCATTCTGTTGGCAGCTTTTGGTTGTCTACAGCAGGGCAGAATGTTGAGTTAATGTTGACAGGAGGAACAGGTTTATACAAAGGTCACCCTGGGGGTACTTAGAGAGGAACACTGACTGAACATGACAACCAGATGGTCTTCAACAAGCCAACCATCCCTGTAACTTCAAAAGAATTACTTCAGTCTTTACAAAGCTGTAAAAAACTAAAGTACAGTCAAATTAAACCATGTTGAAATGTGCTGCCAGCAGTTTCACACCTTAGATGATGTGAACTGCCAAACACTGGAAATCCCTGTCTTTTATCAACACCTCTGGGACAAGGACAGCATATGATCACCTGGGGATATCACATTATAGCATCAGAATCCTCTGAGCTGAACTCAAAGAAAAGACAAAGTAAAATTGGTAAGCTGTTAGGCCTTAAATGGATAACACAAACGTTTTCTCCTCTGAAAAAGTATGAAAATCACAGTTTTTCACTGCTGGAACCCTTGCTTTAATCATTTCTTGTTATAAAGTAAGTATTTTGATGTCATGGAAATAATGGACAAAAATAGGGCCTTTCTCCTCTCTTTGCTGTCACAATAAGCTTCACCTTGACTATTTCTTCACCACTGACGTGTCGGAGACGCCCAAGGATGTCCATGACCCGGTCAGGATGTGCTTTCCACTTAAGCAGGGCCAGGAGGTCCACTAAAAAAAAAAAAAAACATAAAAATGAAATAACACAAAGAAAAACTGAATATTATAATATGGTCTGATGGATAAGTTTAGACAGAATCAGGAAAATATGACAACAATGAGTATTTAATAGAAACAAATCTGCTTTATAATAAATGCTTCCTAGCTGTAAAGAGGCGGTGAGCCTTTAAAACGTGTTTCTGACAGAATGGTAAATCGACATTCTGAAATTGGTCCATGTTTTTCAAAAAGAAGAAATTCTGTTATTGCTGTTTGTTGATGAGAACAGCCAATATTTTATTTAAAGAAACCAACAGCACCCCATCATCATGTGATTTTGTTTCTTTCAGAACACATTATAGAGCAAAATTATCTTTAGTATCTGTATTGTAGGTGCTCAATAGGCCTTGAATAGCGTTTTGCCATTTTACATAAAATATCCTGTTACACTGTGAAATTTATTTGCATTTTACCGAATTTATTGACATAATTCTTGACCTGAATGGGGATTTTGATTTTCTCAATCAAGTTAAGAGCAGATTCAAATACACCAGGTTTAACTGGTTACCGTTCTGAGTCAGCTTGGTTGAGGAGAGCTGTGTGGAGATCCAGAACGTCTCCTTGATGCTTCGCTGGAAGATGAGGCTGGAGGGGATGCTGGGACAGCTGTTAAAGTCGTCCTTACAGCAGGGAAGGCCCAGGTAGAGGGCATGGTTACTGAAGGTTGTGTTCTCATCGCACTAACCCACAAAAAAGAAAAAAGAGGATGAGAAGGTAGGAGAATTGGCATTTCTAAAAATTTCTAAACAAGTTTTTCTGTTTTAGTTCTGAGATAAAATCAAAAGGAATCTGATGAACTTTTTCCATCTAACAACTGAAAACAAAGCTTAAAAGACTTTACTTATCATTCATCACTAATTCAACAGCCAAAAAAACCTGGTGTAGCCCTAATTAGGTATGTTTTTGAGCTTTCCCAATGTGAGTTGAAAGTTTAACTAGTTAGTAGACTGAATGCTTGGAAATGCAAATGAACTGTATACTATTTTCAGACAAAGGTTGACTATTTGGAAGCAGAAAATCAACAAACACAAAGATGATGAGCCAGAAAGAGAGAAATATGCAGCGTTTCTATCTGACCTTGTAGACATAGAGCTCATGACTCTCGTCAGATAAAGTAGTTCCATCCTCCCTCATCAGAGGAGTAAAGGCAAAGCCATAAAGCTTTTTCTCTCCTTTATCCTTTGCTGTAAAATAATAGAAAACAAGAAATAAATAGGAATGTAAAAGAAAAGAGATAATGAGAGCTCACATGACAAGAAATCCATCAACTCAAAGTTTTCCTCTGTGTTCTATTTGTTTTACTGCTGACTTTGGGAGCTGTCCGTTTACACTGTCATGGTTACCATTGATATTTTTCTTTACCAGTACAGCTACTCTTGTCTGGTTACCAATAATACTTTTTACAGTCTTACCTATAACATGTTTTCACTGTCAGCTCTGTTACCTCAGTTAAGGTACCATTAATGAACTCACTTGAGCAATGTCTGAACTCAAAGCGCAGGTGGGACCCTCTGAAACGATCGATGGGAATCGGCAGCTTAAGCACTTCATTCCAGCGAGGGCTGTTGTTGTGGTAGAGGACGAAGGAGCGATACTCAGGGATGTTGGGCTCACCTGAACCCAGACTGATACACTCCTGCAGGGGGAGCCAGAGAGTGTGTGTGAACATAGATCAACAAACATGAACCGAGAGATACCATTACTGGGGTGTTAAGGAGACATTTTTTCTTAGATATGTTGAGCTTTGTTAAATGGGAATAATTATTTTGATTAATGTTAATTATTTAGAATATTTTCTGACAAACTGCGGTGCCAGATATAATTTGAAAATATACAAAGACAGAGAGCAGCAGAATCATTCAAAACTAACTCAACTGTGCTGTAAAACGGGGAATTTCCAAGTTTTTAAAAAAATTAAAATTACATACAATTGCTGCTAACAATGTATGTTCACATTTTGTACATTCAATACTGTAGCAACATGTTAGGTAATGAAAGTAGTGCAGAATTATGAGTGTTGTTTATAGTGCAAATTCTGGCTTCAGAGGTAATGTGGTTGATTTCCCTGACTTGGAAATTCTTGCTTTTGAGTAGAAGTGGAAAATTACACTCAGGGTGTGGGCAAACTATTAAGAGCATTACAAACTGATAACATGTATTCCTCAACATTTTAAGCCTTCAAAAACTGTAACAAGATGTACAAAACAATTTTCATAATTGATTTACTGAGACACAAATGACAGAAGAGCAACTAAACAGTTTATTAATGCAAAAATCACGACATTTTACACACACGTCAGCCATATTGAATTTCAAGGTTCAGAGGGCATTCATCCTTGTTGCTTGGTACGAAGACAGTTTTTCTAAGTACAAAACCAAAACAAAGGTGGCCAGTAACATTCAAATTTTGACACATGACCAGTATTTCAACTACCTGAAAAACAAAACGAAAGAAGAGAGTCTTTGCCACATTTCATTTTTTCAGGCTTCCATTTCTCACCTTTTTGTACAGAAAGATCTGTGAGCTGTTTGAGCAGCTTATGGTCTTAACCTAAAACAAGACCAAATTTACAATGATTTTGAACCCCAGTTTCATTAAAATGTGCCAATTTAGTTGTTTTAACAGATTTATTTCCTGGATGTTTGTTTCTTTTTGTCTTTTTGGCAAATGTAAAAAAAAAAAAATTGTAGCAAATACATGTACAACAAATTAGTGTCAATAAAAGGTACTAGATACTTAATGCTATGTGCAGTGTCAGTACAGAAGGTGTTTTCATAAAAATATTTAAGGTTAAACAGGATGTAAGTTGAACAGGCAATAAATTATAATTTTCCTTTTATGCAATACTTTAACACTAAAACTTTTTTTTCTGTTGCTTAATATGTGGTAATGAAATGGTGAAAAGTGGCATATTTTAAGAACTAAACTAAATATACTTAATATTCTATCTCTCAAAAAAAAAAATGAATGAAGCATTAAGGTCTGCATCTTCACAGCTTTTAAAGGTCACATTTGAGCATAAGGTATTTCAACCCCACATTAGATATCATGATAGTGTCCAGATGTACAGTACTGGGTCTAACAGGTACAGTAAAGCCCAAGATTAGTCGTACCCCTGGCAGATTCAGGTTAAAAGTAATATTTTGATTTCTCCAAAATATCAACGTTTTGGCACAGCCCTAACTGAGATTCTTTGGAGAGAGCTAAAGATTAGGGTGATGGCAAGAAAGCCTTTTAGCCTGAACAACATGCAGATCATCACCATGGTCAAAAATTCTGTGGAAACCAGAAGAAACATGCAAAAAGCTGGACTGCAATTATTAAAATGTTCTGATAGCTGTAATGCTGCCGAAACAATTTCCACTGATTATAGACAAGAGCATAAGTAAGTTTTGGCATGCAACAAAAACATTAATATGTTTATATTTTTTTATTCAATGTGGTGAATGCTGGAGAAGGAAACTGTACATTTGAAACAGGTAAAGATTTCAATGAGAGCAAAATATTACAACAACCTCAGTTCAAAACATTAAACATGTATTGTCTTTTGAAAAATGCCTCTCTCCTTTACTTTTAGAAACAAACTTCTTTGTTGCACAGAAATTACTTGAAATGTAACTCTACCTGGGGTATGAATACATTTGGTACATAATGTTTCTTTCATCCATTCCAGTTGTTGTTGTGTTCTGTTTCTTGTATTATGTTGGAGTCATCCATTTTGGTCGCACAGTTGAACATCCGCAGCTCAAGAGACATCGCAGCTCTGACGTCACCCGGGATTATAAACCAGCAGGAAATAAAGTTTTGTTGCCATTTCCCACGTGTCTCACTGGACGACGCAACGGAGGGGCATATCTGGAGAGACAAAAGCTCGCAGGCGAACTTTTGCTCCACAATGCCATTCCTGGAAGAGCTTGAAAGCTGGAAATCTGTCTGATACAAGAAGGTCAGAATACTCATATACCGATAGAAGACCCCGCCGACACCCGGCGCAGGTGAAAACCCACAGAGGTTATCTTTCCAAGGCGATGAGTTTCCTCCTTGTTGATTCAGTCGATTAAACGGTTCTTTATATTTTCCCCTCCTGGACGGATGAGAAGTTTACCTTTTTTTTTCTTGAGTTGATCACGGACGCGTGATCCCCCCTCGATTTTCTTCAGACCTGACCAATCCTCAACTGGTGGAGAGAATAAATCAACTTCGAAGTAATTTTGTTCTTTTTATATTAAATTGGATAGGTGCATTTAGAAGTCTGGGCAGGATGAGGCATAGTTAAGGTGATTTAGAATCACCAGTAGTTAATCCAAGACATCAACTTGTTGCATGCAATACTGATTGAAGTGTTTTATGCTGAGCTGTGTTTTGATTTGCTGTGAATTGTGAGTGTTCATGTTTTTGTCTGGCTGATCCCAAATCAGCCAGGAGTTAGAAGTTGGACTTTTTAAAGTTTTTCATTCAAATCAACTGCGGTCTGGGCCTAGCCTGACCAATCCTTTGTTCCAGTTTTTATTGCTGGAGTTTTTCCACTGAGTTCCTGCCTCAGAGTTTTATGACTCTTTGTTCGAGATTCGGGGAGTTCAGCTGATAGTGGCTAAAGGGGCGTGGCTCCACCGTTTCATCAGCTGATCGCTGCAATCGAGACATCAGGACACCAGGAGGACTTCTTTTTCCATTTAACCCAAATTACACATTTTGTCCATAAAACTATTCCCTTTGTGTAGAATAGTGCTTGTTAGTTAGGTGAAGGTTTTTGGACCAGAATAGTGGTATACAGAATTATTTGGCTTCAATAAATCTTCATATATATAATTAAGAGAAGCGTTTCTGTTTATTTCGTGCAAGAATGATTTGTCTGTCAAAACAAGGTCGAAGTTCCCCCACCTTCGGCGAAGCGGTTGAATAAACGGTGACATTTTGTGGTTTTGGTTAATAATTGATAAATTATTAATGATGAATAGGTAATTGTAATTATTAAAGAGCTTTGAGCCCATAATCACAACACCAGAGGACATCTCTGATTTCTATTCGTAAGTAATGATTTTTGGTTAAGAAATAAATGTTTTTCAAATTATGATTTTAAATTATAATTCTTGATAAATATTAATTAATCAATAATCATAATTCTTACAATTACTAATTTCACACTAAGCAGCATATTCTGTATATGTAGGACCACTTCCATACCTTCAGTATTTCTCCGTCTGCGTAGATGACGTACATAGTCACTTCGATGTTTTTCTGAACACTCTTCCCTCCTCTCTCAAAGTCCCCTCGTTCCAGAGTAAGGTACAGGTCATTACGGATGTCGCCTGATTTAAGGAAGGATGAAATAACACAAAACAAGACAAATTAACAACAATAATCATGATAAGATACAATTAAATATTTTAAACATGAAAATACGTCTGTTATAATTTAGGTACTATAAAACAGTCACATAGCTTATCAAACAAAGAGAGCGTATCCTGTGCATAAAGGACAGACATGTCCTCGAGCACAAACGAAGTCTCAAACACATTTAAAGTTGAAAATCTGTAACATACAGATAACAAATGGCCTGTATTATCATGTGTGGATTTATTTGTCATTTTCACTCATCCTTACAGAGGAGATGTCCCCCCAAATATATCAGAATGGGTGTTAAATACTCAATCCATCTCTGTCGTAGGGGAGGAGTGCTTAATGTGTGTGAAAGAGGTGTGAAACCCTTTGGCATGTTGTGTGTTTTACAATGCAGGCCCATTGTCTCTGGTTTAGAGGATAGTTTAGGGGTCTATATTCTTCACTGTGCTTATTTGGGTAATTTCTGAAAATATATCACAGCAAATCAGTGGCTAGATGTTGCATTCTGATTATGAACACACATAAAACAAAATGGGAAGGATCTGGTGCCACAGGCACGGTTGTGTTATTGCATATATATGATTCTTAGGGTAAATTAACCTGCCAGGCAAAGACTGTTTGTTTACATATCTAAGCATATCTCATATATGACAAATGTCAACAGATAAGCAACTACAAAAGAGACAAATAGGTTAAAATGCAAATATTCATTCACCAAAAAAATTCTCACCCTAATCTTGTGAGTTTTAGAAATGCAAATAACTTTGTTTTCCAAACTATTGACTTGTGAAAACTGCTTCTTTATTGTGCTCATTTTCTTTTTTATTTAAGCCAGTATTTTCTATATTGAGAAGCCACCACTCCATGTGCAAGGACACCACTAATGTCAGCAATATGTTTATCCCGCAGAACTGCAGATAAGACTCCACAGTGAAAACCTCACAGGTGACTGAAGGATATTTAAATATTTGTTAGAACCCTGAAAAACAAGATTTTACTAGAAAGTTACTTGATGCGTCATTAATAAATCCACTCAAGTCAAACACAATATCATAACCTGTCATAGTTATGCTTCGATCTCATATTTCTTTCATGCTGCAGGGGTGTGCATGCACTTTATCATGTTCTCTGTCTCACCGTGGAGAAGCTGTGGCTTCATAAAGCCATGTTAAAACGGAACGAAGACAGAACCTGACTTGTTATAGATTTTATTTATTTCTTGTTGCTATTTGCGGCTTTAAAAGCAACAGTAGAAAATCTAAGTATTATGATATATTCTGTACTAGAAAAATGTCTTAAATAATGAAATTAGTGCAACAGGTTTTATTACAAAACCGATAAAGTGCTGCAACTCCTCTTTTTAAGGATAATTTAAATAATTTCTGCATTGCTTTGGAAATATTGCTTAACCTCTGAGAAAGCTCAAACTTTACTGATGTTGGCACCGTCTTCTTTTGAACAGAAAGTTGAGAAAGTTGAGGTTGACTCAGAATGTAAATTGAACAGGTTAAGTGTTAGAATGAATACATTAGGACTTATTAGAGAAGCTACGATGCAAACGAACCAGGTAAATAAGAGATGAGACATTCAGTTTTGAGAAATAAAAAAGTTTATGGTGGGTGAAAGACTTGAGCATCACAAAAGGTTACAGTGTCTTAGGTTTTCGGTGAGCAGTGTGACTATGTTTAGGTATTTGTGGATGCTAAATTTATACAAACATGTGTTCTTCTAATGCTCAAATACACACAGAGGCATATGTGCTCCAAAAATAGCTCAACTAAGCAAAAGGAATCTCTCTCAGTTGACATAGATTACCCACAAAATTAGGGGAAAGCCAACCATTTTTAATATATATATTTAGATAGATGTTGACGTGAGCAAATTGCATTGCAATTTTAACGACCACAGCTGTTTGCATTGTTGAGATTGGGTGGAAAAAATACTGTCAGCAGAATGCTTGAGGTAAATATACAAGCAGGGGAAGTTTAACAAAAAACTGTTGTTTTAATTTCGGAAATATTCATCTTCTATTACTTATGACTCGTACAGTCTAATGTTTTTATTTAAGTTTTAAAGAATGGCTTGTCAGGTCAGGAGTTCTCTTTTAGTTTTTTGTATTTATTACTTTGATCTTTTCTGCACCGGCTGTAGCTGAAGTGCAAACAACTGTAACCTGCTGCAAAAATTTCTCACATCTGCTGAACTTGAAGGACAGTATTGATCCTACATGTATTTGTTAATGTCAATGTCAACTTTATTTACAGTGCATCCAGAAAGTATTTACAGCGCTGCACTTTTCCCACATTTAGTTATCTTAAAGCCTTATTCCAAATGTATAAATTAATGTCTGTCATCAAAACATCATCTACACACAGTACCCCAATATGAAAATGTGCAAGATGTTTGTTTAAGATTGTTTCATATTTATTACAAATAGTAAACGCTGGAAGGACAATGTCTCTCGGCTGGCCTGGGAGCTGGAGGAGGTGTCTGGGGAGAGGGACGTCTGGGTGTCTTTGCTTAGTCTGCTGCCCCCGCGACCCAGTCCCGGATAAGCGGAAGACGACGAGTAAGAGTACGAGTAAATTAAGAGATCAATTTGAGATCAATTTGATACCATTGGAATAAGGCTGTAACATAACTAAATGGGGAAAAAGTGCAGGACTGTCAGTACTTTTCGGATGAACTGTAAATAGTAATTTACAACAAACAAGTTGTACAAAGTGCTGCATAGTTTAGTTTGCTACAGGAATCATTACTCGTTTCCTACAGAGACTGTGCTGCCAAAATCTGATCCTGATTTTGTTACCCCCAAAAATGAAATCAAAAGTAAGTGGGTCAGAACCCCCGGAGGGAGTGTGGATCAGTTTCTTTCAACCATGCTCATATTTCTGACTGTGTCCAATCTGTCCATCCTTATTGCTTTGAAAATGTAATCCATACCCAGTTAATAATTACTTGGTATCCTGAACATTTCTCCCAAGTTTAAATTAAACAATACCATTTTTTACAACCAACAAACTTCAAAATCCGACAAAGTAAGTTGTATCACTTAAAAAAAACTTTTGGAAGCTAAGTAAAAATTTTTTTCACTTCTAGTATTTTCAGCTTTTCTCCAGTTGATTCAGTATGGAAGCATAGAGCTACCACCCAGGCAAAGAGAAATAGAGCTATATGTTATAATGTGAAAACCTCATTGTTCTTACATTATATGTTATATGTTTGTACAATTTACTATGATGTTATTACAATGTACTCCTCACGTTTAAACAATATTACATTATTACAGTATACAAATTTATCACATTTTAACAAAGAACATATTTTCAGAATATATATATTATATTGTGCTAACGTGATAATTCAGTACTGTTTGTTAATCAAACAGTATTTTAACAAAATATTAATTCAAAGGTGTGCACACTTATGCAACCAGGTTATTTCTGCTTTGTTATATTTCATATTTAGTTGAAATTATAAATTTTTCAGCTGATTTGCACAGGTTGTTTGTCACTTTAAAGGTGAAAAAGTTTTGAAATATTTTTTGTTGGTCTCATTTATTTTAGGTCACAAGAACCTGACATTTCAACAAGGATAGTGAATACATAAAGTCATAAAATAAAATATTGTAAGAACATGAAAAATTATTTTGTGATAATGTGATAAACATATACAGTATATTGTCATAACGTGACATTCTATTGTTCAAACATGAAAAGTATATTTTTATAACAATAACATGGCAGCTCTATGCTTCCATATTATTGTTCTGTGTCCAGTTAGAACCTAAACACAAAATAAAACCTCTGTGGGTGGACATGTATTACCGGAGCACATTATGTGGGATGTGACTCGCCTGGCATGATGACATCTGGGAATCCCAGTTTCCGAGTGATGGCTACCCCTCTGCTGAAAATGAGAGTGTTTTCTCTGCGGACCTGGTCCATGTCACCTCTGAGCAGCTGCAGGGAGATGATCAGTCCTGCAGGGATTAATGGGGAGAAGACTTCAGAACAAGTAATTTCACAGAAATTAAGAGAGCAGAATAAAAGCAGAAATAAAAAAAACAAGAATGAAAGGGCTGCGTGCATAAAAAGAAACATCTTAGCCAATTCAGTACTAAACAAGACCACAAATAATTGCATTGTGACTCTGAAAAAGACTAGCACATACAAAATTAAATACATAAGGTAATTACTTAATAATTGCATTAATGCAGTTAGTAATAATTCTCTCATCTGAAAATAATACTGTAGATTTCACTTAGTATAAAATGACATTACAGATTGAAATGAACAGAGGTTTGGTTAAAACTGATGCTTTGGGGTCACAGGAGCTCAAGGTGTAACTCCAGGTCAGGCTGACTTCCCTACAGAGACACCAATTAAGACAATTTTCCAGCTGATGTCAGAGAGATTACATCCATGAATCAGTCAGACGGCATGGAGGAGTTTCTCCCTGGAGGTTTGCATGTTTGTTTTCTAACTTTATGGCTTCTGTGTGCATTAGTTTTACTTGGTTCATTAAAGTTAGTTATACACTTCTTGTTGAGGCTGCTTGTTTTTTTACAACGGGAAATACATTTTTCCCACATACCTATAAGGAGTGCTATAACCAACATATGCAAGAAAGAGAAAACAATAAACTTGTGAAGTGCTAAATCACATTAAGAGTGTTTTATGAAATTTAAACACCTGATATTATGTAGATTAATTATTTTAGATGTGAATGCATAATTATACCAGTTCACCAGGTAAAACAGTAAAATAGTAATTTTTGTAATGCTCTCTTAGCTTGAATGAAAACTTAAATGAAAAAGAAAGACGAAATTAAAAATAACAAAAACACAAACATCTAAAAACACAATGGAAATAAGTCACTGGGGTTATTCGAACCCATAAAGCACAATTGTTTGTAAACTATTATATATATGTTATAAAGTGACAGTAGATATTCAATAAGATAAACCAACCAAACATTGTATGTGGCAAAAATGTTTAAATGACACCGTATGGCAGATAAACTTTACATTAATTAAATTCTTCAATAACCTGATGGAATGCATGATGAGAAGAAGAGGAAACAAATAAGTTAACACAAATTGTTTTTAAATTCATTCAGTCTGCATAAAAATCAAGGCTCAGCATACTGAGACAGTCACACACCAATGCTGCATCCATCCACAGTGGAGCTACACACACTCTCACTCGGCCTGTCCCTACCGTAGTTGGTGCTGGGTGCTGTGTATTTGTTGCTCGACTTGCGGATGATGTTTTCATGGATCTGGTACCATTCGTTCTCATTGTTACACCTGGAAGGCATCAAAAATGCTGTTAAATCAAAACATCAAAAACAAAAATGTTTGACAGGCAAGAAAAAAAAAAGACTTTAGTAAATGTTCACTCATTTTTACTCTACTGTCAAATCCACTACAGAAACATCTAAATGTCTGCAAATCCTGCACAATCTAAATGCACATTACAGCGGGAGAGGAAGTTTTACAACCCACAAAATTTGTCATCTCACATATTCAGACGCATGCGACATGCAGACGGTACAAACAGGGACATAATGGTGCAATAAGAAGCACTTCAGGCTTCCTGTAGGCCATTCTTCAGAAGTTTTAGCCGACAGATATTTTTCTTCTCTAGGCCATAAATTCTTAAAGGTTTGTGTGTGAAATAATAGCTAATTGCATTAGGGAATTAGCTGTTGGGGAATCATATTTCTCTTTCGTTTTTCCCATAGTAAAAAGTATGGGAAAAAAAGAGGGAAAAAAATTAAAATGAAACATTAAGATAAGATTAAAGAGGCAAAAAAGTAAAAACATTAATTAAAAGTTATGGTGTTTTTAGCACTCCTATTCCTCCGTCCTATTTGATTTATCTTTATCCTCTGAGCCTAAAACATTTGGTGTTTGACTATATAACCTACTGTAAAAAGAATGTATTGTCAGCCTCCTGTTTTACAATACAGTAAATCTGTATCTGGTAAGATTATTCTTTACAAGATAATCTGTAAGAATAAAGTAAATCTCACTGTTGCTGTGAATAGGAGAGCTAACTCCTCATCCGATTTTTAGCATAACACACCAATACTGTCGTCATTTTAACAATTTCTGTTTAGGTTTGCAGAGCTTTAAAGTGGTTTTTAGTGGACATAAAAATATGTCAGATTTTTGTGACCTAAAATGAATGAAACCAATGAAATATATTTAATCTTTTCCACCTTTAAAGTGATACACCTGTTCAAATCAACTGTAAAATCAACAAATTCACTAGTAAAATATAAAAAAGCTGTAATGACTTGGTTGCCTAAGTGTGCACACCCTTAAAGTAATATTTTGTCAAAATACCGTTTCATTAACAAACAGTATTGGATTGTCATTGATAGAAGTCCATCAGCATATGCTAACTTGCAAAAGGACTAAAAGTCTATCAAATTGTGAGGACATCTGTTGCCCACAGTCCTCTTCTAATGTCCCCCTAGATTTTCCTTAATATTTAGTTTTGGACTCTTTTCCAATGCTTTGATTTTCATCTAAGCCATTCTGTTGTTGTTTTGAACAGATGCTTGGATTCACTGCAATGCTAAAAAATGAGATCCCTCTTAATTTTCAGTTTTCTACCAGATACCTGAAAGGTTTGGAAGGAAACTGACAGCTATTTGGAATGGTTCATAATTTGACAAAAACCCCAGTTCCACCTGAACTGAAAAGCAACTCCAGATCATGATGCGGCCTCTGCCTTCTGGTGTTGTTTTAATGATGCACTGTGTTGTTTTTGTCCCAAATCTTTTGAAATGGTGGCCAAAATTTGGTTTTGTCAGACTATGACACATTGTGTCTTCAAGGATTTAGAAGATTTTAGCCGCCAGGTTTGGATGTTTTTATTCTAATAAAAGGCTTCTGTCAAAAACTCCACATATAAGACCACACATGAAAAATGCAAGAGATTGTTATTAGAAGCTGAACACAATCAGTACTTGCCAGGAATTTCTTCAGCTTCTTCAGTGTTGCTGTCGGCCTCTTGGTACACTTCCTGACCAGCTTCCATCTTACTTTTTCAACAATATTAGGGAAACGTTTAATTTTTGTAATGTCACTCTTGTCCAATTTTCCTGACTGATACTTTTGTACAATCAGATAATTTTGATCTTTGTAACCTCTCTGCAAACGATGGGTTCTGGTAAGGGATGCAAATGAGCAGAAGTCTATCACTTTCTTAAAGGACAGCTTAAGTTTATTTTGGGTTCATCACTGTAAGTGATGTTAGTTGTGTTCCAAAGAAGAAAAACCTATGAAACTGGACCAAAGGGTACATACAATCAAGTACTTGTCCAAGGCTGTACATATTGGTGCAGTCAAGTTATTCCAGCTTTTAATTTCGTTTTACATTTTACCCCCTGACAGATTGTTTTTTTTAGTTGAAATGTGTAGGAAATACACCATAAAAAGATGGAGAAAGTTATGAAAGAATTTAACATGATCTGATTTGTTTCATCACAAAAACCTGGTTGTTTGATGGATGTATGTGCACTTTTGAGATCCACTGTATACTGAATCATAAGCAGATTAATGTTGTGACCGGGTTTGTCTCTGTGTGAACTTGTTTTAATGAACAGATTCTTAACCTGAACAGGGACACTTCTGTATGAGAGCAGCCACTCACGTGTAGACTTTAAGCACAAAGTCTTTCTCCTCTTTGAGCTCTGAGATGATCTGCAACACATCGCTCATGGCCAGAACAGCGCAGCCGTACGGTCTGCGGTACTGAACATGTGCCGGACCTTTCTTACTGTCGTTCAGCAGCATGCGACCTGTAATAGGTATAAAATCGTGTCAATTTAGACACTCTTTCGCTTCCACTAAATAGCATGGATGCAAAACTGTGATCAAGTTAGAATTAAATAATTACAAATAATACCAACAGATTCAAAAGTAAATATTGATTAAAATGTTTGAGCAGGACCAAATATACTGATCCTTCATGTGTAACTGATGTTTAGCTCTATAGGCTGGTAAACTTTAGGTCTTTTTTGTTTCTAAGGTACATGAAGGCATTTTATACAGTGTTGTGAAAAAATATTTGCTCCTTTTACAGATTTCCTTAGTCTTTGCTTTTTTGTTACACATAGATGTTTCAGGTCATTAAACAAATTTTAATATTAGACAAAAATAACCTGATTAAATAGAAAATGTGGTTTTCAAATAATGATTTCTTTTATCAAGGGAGAAAACCAACCTGACTATGTGACAAAGTAATTGCCCCCAGAACCTAATAAATGGTTATGCCACCCTTGGCAGCAACAACTGCTATCAGGGGTTTGCAATGACTGCCAGTGATCCTTTTCCATCACTGTTTTGTTAGAAAGGAGAATTCATGGTTCAATCAATTACAAAAAGTCATTCAGGTCCTAAAGGAACAAAGTAGCCCCAGACCATCAAGCCACCACCATCAGGTTTGACTGTTGGTGCGATGATCTTTTGAAAAACAGTTTCATCAGTTTTACACCAGATGTCATGCGATGCACACATTCCAAACAAATCCACTTCTGTGTTATCACAGAGGTTGGTCAGCAGAGGTTCTGGCCTCGGACCTCTCCCATAGAAGCCATTTATGATAAGTATCTTTCTTATTGTTGAATCATGAACACTGACCTTACCTGAGGCAAGTAAGGCCAGCAGTGCTTTAGATGTTCTAGTTTTTTCTGATCTCCTGGACAAGTTGTTGATGTGCTTTTTGAGTTTTGCTTGGTTGGCAATTCAGTGAAAGGTTCACTGATGTTTTATGCTTTCTCTAATTGTAGATAATACTGCTCACTGTGGTTTACTTCAAGCATAGAAATGGCTTTGTAACCCTTTCTAGACTGATAGATGTCAATGACTTGTCATCGGTTCTGGAATTTCTTTAGATCGGGGCAAGATGTGTTGCTTTTTGAGATCTATGAGCCTACTTCATGCTGCCATACAGGTTCTGTTTAGGTGATTTCTTTATTCTACAGGCCAGGCAGCAATCAGTGGCGAGTAAAATTAAACCAAAATCATTTATCACAATTAATTGCTTAACCAGGAGTGCAATATTTTTTCACAAAGGGCCAGGTTGGTTTACATAGCCTCATTCAACAAATTATGTCATCATGCGAAATCTGCCTTTTGTATTTATTCAGTTTAAATTCGTTTGACATTTGTTTGATGAAAAAAATGTTAAAGTAGAAGAAATATGTCAGTTCGCAAATACGTTTTTACAGCACTGTAAGAGTCTTAGTAGGAACAGTCAGACCTGTTCGAATAACTTGTGAGACGATGTAGAGATCTCTCTTCATGTCTTTGTTGCTCAGGTCCTGCAGTCCAGGAAAAAAAACCCGAAACAAAACAGATGCTGTCAAGAAAAAACTGAAGGATAAAATCAGACCTACAACAAAAAGTGATGCATAAGGAGACCTTTGATTGGCCCTACAATTTCAGGATGAGGTTCTTGTTTCGGTTCAAACAGCAAGATTATTAAAAATTGTATATGTGGAGGATTTTTTTATTAATCAGAATCGATTTATTTGAGAAAGATTAAAGTCTTTGGTTTATATATTTGCTTAAACCACCAAAATGACAGCTTAAGTGAAATCAACTAGCAGGTAAGCAATCGCAAAAAGCACAGTACATGAGTAAATATGCTCCAGCAGTTTATTAGTTTTGAGTATCATGTAATATCCAGTATTAATTAGATACTCAAAAACTTTCACCAAATTCAATGTAGCATTTTTTTTGTATTTCATATTATTACACAAAAAAAATCCATCTCTCATAACTTGTCTTGAATTATGGCAGATACATCAATAGGGGGCAATGCAACCTTACTTTTATCATTCTGTATTAGTTTTTCAGATGTGTTCTTTTTGAAAAGGCAACAAAATTCAGCACATGTTGTTTACATGTGTTCATCCTGGTTACCGTGAAAAGTGCACAAAGCCGGTCCACCTTCTCCGGATTCTTCGGTCCTCCATTCTTGTTTAGTCTCACCATGAACTTCTCGCTGAAAAACACAATCAAAGGTTTAGGCTTTAATGTTTCTGAGACTCTGATTTTCAGACACCTGCTGGGAGGTTGCTACATGTCTGATCTCAGTCATAAAAGGAGCACAAATCGAAGGTGTGAGGACTAGAAAGTTAATTCGGAACATATTAAAACATTTTATGAAAAGGTGTTTAATCATGCTTTTGATGAGATGTAAATCATATTAGCAAAATATCATCAATACAGACTTTGCTGCAACTTCTCATCTGCAAATCCTTCTGAACATAACTCGAATATAAAGGAACTCAGATCAGACTCTGTTTACCCCTGATACGCGTACTCAGTGTCTTCAATGGCTGGGTTTTGACAGAGATGTGTTATCTCAGCTTGCTCTGGTGCATCACAAGCAAAGAAACTCTTAAAACAGGCATTTTTAGCCAGGAAAAAGAAACAGTCTGTTTGTTCTATGAAATCATGTACATGTGTCGTTATTCTGTAAATATGAAGAGATGTGACTTCACTGACATATGATTTTGCAGTATGATTGTTCCTGATATTTATACAGAGAAACTCAGGCATTTAAAACACAATGTCAAGCATTCATTTATTCACTTATATTTGATTAATTTATTGGTTTGATTGTGACACATATCTCAATAAGTTACTATTTAATTGAGAATTAGATACATTTGAATAATTCAATTCAAAAAGTGAAACTTGTTGATTTTGGCTTACAACCAAAATTCATTTTCTCAGAGTTAGTATGAAACAAATACAAAATCATTTTAATACAGACGTGTGGGCCTACCTAATTTGTTTTGCAATAATGATTGCACTGCTGCAGCGTGCCATGGAGGTGGTCAGCCTGTGGCTCTGCTGAGGTATTAACAAATTCCAGGTTGCTTTAACAGGGGCCTTTAACTCATCTGCATTGTTGGCTCTGGTATCTCTCATCTTCATCTTAACAATGCTGCAAAGGTTCTCTGTGGAATTTAGGTCAGCAGAGTTTGCTGACTAATCAAGAACTGTGATACGAGGGTCATTAAAGGAAGTGTTCATACATTTGGCAGTGTGTGGAGTTGTAAAGTCAATGCATCCATTATCCATGCCAGCTTCTTAAGTACGCGGGGGAGCTGGTGTCTATCTCCAGTGGTCTTCAGGCACACCTTGTGAATTCCCCATGATTGTGTAGCCAACCCAGACTAAGAGACAATTTAGAGGCTCAGGAAAACTTTCCAGGTGTTTTGAGTTAACCAGCTGATTAGGGTTCAACAGCGGGAGTTTTTCAGTATTTTCCAATATTTGTTTACATGGCAGTGCTCCTACATGTTTGTACAGGAGGCGTAAATGCTACAAGTAAATGACTTGATGGAATCATCTAGATTTCCTTTGACGGAAAACTTTTTAATCAATTTGAATAATAAACCAAACTTGACTGCATTGTGTTACAAACAGCTTGCATGGTGACCTTTTCAGGAAATTTCCAGATAATACGCCAGTTACATTGATGTGCTAAAGTTTTCAAACTCATTAAACTTTTACACATTAGTCATCTTCCCACCACAAACTTGGATGCCTTACATTGGCATTTCATATGCTGGACCAACAACAAAAAAAATCTCCATTTTTGTGTGGAGTTTGCATGTTTTCCCTGTGTACGTATGTGTGGGTTCTCTCCAGGTAATTAGCTTTCCTCCCACAGTCCAGAAACATGACTGTAAGGTTCATTGATTTTTTTAGTTGGTTACTCAAAAATTGCCCCTAGGTATGAGTGTATGTGTGCTGGTTGTTTGTCCTGTGAGTCTCTGTGATGGACTGGAAACCGGAAACCCGTCTTTTCCAATGACAGCTGGAGAAAGGTACCAGGCCCTCATGACCAGGCAAAGATCAATATGTGGCCAACAGATGAATGAATGTTATTTGTTACCCAAGCAAACTTTTGTTAACATTTAGTGCAATCATCATAATGTTCAGATATAAACCTATATAAACATTACTGACTTAGATGCAAGGAGAATAACATTTAAATAAAACAGACACAAAAAAACAATACCAAAGTCACATTGAGGTACTCGTACTCGTACACATTAAGGTAAGAGGCACAATTTTAATGTGAGAGCCAAAAACGTAGCATTTGGCAAATAGTAACAAGTTTTTTGCTATGACATTTGGGTCTGTGAGCTAAGAAAATAGGTCAGAAGAGAGCCCACATTTTTTCTTGGTTTGGCAGAAGGCAGGTCGGTAATTGAACTATAATCTTTATAAACAAAACCAAAAGCTTTGAATAAGCAGAGATTACGCCAACTGAGAAGTAAACAAACACAAAGCTGAATTAAATTAGAAACAAAGCTGGGCAGCAGTAAAGAATATAATCAAGATCTGACAATAAACTACAGTGCCTTTCAAAAATATACATACCCCTTTTTCTAATATGGTAAAGTTACAGCCACAAATGTCAAAGTTTTTTATTGGGATGTTATGTTATATATTCAACACAAAGTATAGCATAATTATAAAAGATAATAAAAACAATACCTCATTTTTCTTTTTTGCAAGTAAACTAGTAAACCCTTTACTCTGTTTCCTCTAAATAAGATCCAGTGTAACCACTTGCCTTCAAACATTAACTAATTATTAAATAGAATCCACCTGTTCACACTTATTTCTAAATAAATGCAACAATTCTGTCCCTCTCCCCAGACACCTCCTCCAGCTCCTCCAGGGGGAGCCCAAGGCATTCCCAGGCCAGCCGAGAGACATAGTCCCTCCAGCATGTCCTGGGCCGCGTCCTGGGTCTCCTCCCAGTGGGACATGCCTGGAACACCTCCCAAGGAAGGCGTCCAGGAGGCATCCGGTATAGATGCCTGAGCCACCTCAACTGGCTCCTCTCGATGTGGAGGAGCAGTGGCTCTACTCCGAGCACCTCCCGGATGCTCCCAGAGCTCCTCACCCTATCTCTAAGGGAGGGCCCGGCCACCCTACGGAGGAAGCTCATTTCAGCCGCTTGTATCCGGGATCTTGTTCTTTTGACCCAGAGTTCATGGCCATAGGTGAGGGTAGGAACATAGACCGACCGGTAAATCGAGAGCTTCGCTTTTCGGCTCAGCTTTCTCTTCACCACAACGGACCGGCACAGCACCCCCATTACTGCGGCAGCCACACTGATCCGTCTGTAGATCTCCCGCTCCATTCTTCCCTCACTCGTGAACAAGACCCTGAGATACTTAAACTCCTCCACTTGAGGCAGGAACTCCCCTCCAACCTGAAGAGGACAAGCCACCCTTTTCCGGTCGAGAACCATGGCCTCGGACTTGGAGGAGCTGATCCTCATTCCAGCCGCTTCACACTCGGCTGCGAACCACCCCAGCGCATGCTGTAGGTCTTGGCTAGATGGGGCCAGCAGGACCAGGTCATCTGCAAAAAGAAGAGACGAAATCCTCTGGTCCCCAAACCAGACCCCCTCCGGCCCTTGGCTGCGCCTAGAAATCCTGTCCATAAAAGTTATGAACGGTACCGGTGACAAAGGGCAGCCCTGCCGGAGTCCAACATGGACCGGGAACAGGTCCGACTTAGTGCCGGCAATGCGGACCACACTCCTGCCACTCCTGCTCCGCTTGTACAGAGACTGGATGGCCCCTAGTAAAGGGCCCCCGATCCCATACTCCTGGAGCACCCCCCACAGGGACACAGGGACACAGTTGAATGCCTTCTCCAGGTCCACAAAACACATGTGGACCGGTTGGGCAAACTCCCTTGTACCCTCGAGTACCCTGTAGAGGGTATAGAGCTGGTCCAGTGTTCCACGGCCGGGACGAAAACCACACTGCTCCTCCTGAAGGCGAGGTTCGACTATCGGCCGGACTCTCCTCTCCAATACCCTGGCGTAGGCCTTACCAGGGAGGCTGAGGAGTGTGATCCCCCGTAGTTGGAACACATCCTCCGGTCACCCTTCTTATGAAGGGGGACCACCACCCCAGTCACTAGTCCAGAGGCACTGTCCCCAACCGCCACGCAATGTTGAAGAGGCGTGTCAACCATGACAGCCCCACAACATCCAGAGACTTGAGGTACTCATATGCAAAGGGAAATCTGTGGTGGAAAACTAACACCCTTTATCATGCCTACAGTAAAACATGGCGGTGGCAGGATTGTGCTGTAAGAATTATGGTTTCAGCATGGACAGGGTGATGTTTTAGAGTTAAAAGGACCTTTAATGGGAAAACATAAGCAAGAAACTCTGACAGAACAACCTTACCTAAAACATTTTTATCATTTTATACAGTCTAACTTTCAAAATCTGAAATCTATTAATTGTTGTGCAAATAGGGTAAATTGGAATATTTATCTTTGAGTTGAAACTTGAGTCTGAGTATATTAGTTTGCATTGTGGACAGCCCACAAGCACAGTGGGTAGCACTATTGCCTTAATGGTTTTATTTAATCAGAACAAATTGGTCAGCATTTCACATTGATTACAATTAGGACTATAAAATTATTTTCCTATGAGGCAACACAATATGATCTTATTTGTTGGTGATTTATAAATAAACCAAATATTGACTAATAAACCATTATTTAATTATTCTCATAATCAGTTCTCAGAGGTCCAAATTACTGCTATTAGCACCAAAAAATCTTCATGAATTCAGGGTAATAAACATCGTTGTTAGTTTAGGTATATGTCTGAGTTTGTGAGCCAGCAAAAACTTCTAGAGAATGTTCGAATCTCACTGCACATTATGCGTTAAATCCTTAGACATGTTTGGTTAATTAAACTACACCATAAACACAAAAACAGCTCAGCCCACTGAAAACATCTCAACACAGAAAAAAATATTTTCATGTACTCTTTATTATTAAAGAACACCATTATAAACAAACACCACTCAGGTTACTCTTAACGTTGAAATTCAGAGTTTCCTGCAAACACCAAGAGGACCAACAAATCCCCACAACAAACACTGTGTTGTCTTTAAACTGAAAAAATTTATTCCAATCCCCCAGTGATACTGCAGCCTAAAGAAATACAAAGAGAAAATAAATATGTCTTTTCCATAAACAGTAGGAGAGTGGGACTGCTGTGTGGCTTTGTGGTAGGTGGGAAATAGGGTGTGATAAGGTGTGAAGTAAGACTGAGATACAGTCAATCTTTGCTCCTGTGTTGTTGGTGGATTTTTATTGATTCAAAAATTGACTGCAATAAGCTTGCTGCAGATAATATGTGGCCAAAATAAGCACCAGACAAGCAAGACAACACTAAATACATTTCTAAAGTTATTTATAGAAGGTAACCATCTTTAACATATTTTGTACAGCATAGTGCGTCTGTGACACACATACATGGAAAGCTTTCTGCTTGAATCTAAAGCATGCAAACAGGAGAAGTCAAGCGTGAATGTACAAATACACACTCACTCTCATATAAAAAGAGAGTATTGCACTGCAGAATAACGCATGGATGCATGAAATCAGATGCATACTCGCTGTGCTCAGAGAGGCACCAATAGGCAAACACATACACGCAACATACATGGATATGCATATAAACCACTGCAAGGCTTCCTTTAAATAAACCTCATCTGTAGAGGAACCTCATGACACATCCGGTCTACAGGATGATACGAAAGGTTTACCTCATATTTATCAATAAAATAATTTTTATTTAAATGTGCATGATATTACAATTCACTGACTTTTATTATTACCACATAAACCTTTTAAATCTCACACCCAGAAATTTTACTGTATCTTTTATGGGATATCTTATCATAGACCAAAGTGGTAAATGATTGTGAAGTGGGTGGAGAAGGATGCATGATTTTAATTTCTTTTTAAAAATAAAAATCTTTAAAGCGTGGCAAGCATTTTCTGCAATTATAGCTGCAAGTCTTTAGCGGTAAGACTCTCCCAGTAAATCTAGAAACAGAAACTTTGATCGTTTTCAAAGTAACTCAGAGTCACTCAGATCACATAGGTAATATCTGCGAACATCATTTTTCAATTTTTGCCAGTTTAACTGTTGGATTTAGGTCTTGACTTTGTTTAATCCACTCTTTTATAAGCAGAAGATCCCTGGACTGCACAGCAAAGTTTTGTCTTGTTCTGACAGATTCTTCCACCTAAGCTGTGAGTCTCTGAAGCTCCTCCAGAGATAAAACATGTCCCTCCTGACAGCTATTTCTTGATAGGTTGGCAGTTGTGCCATACTCTTACCATCTGCAAGTGTGGTACGACCCTGTCCTGTCTGCTGAGCTCCTTGTTCTTCATGATTCTGTTGGTTTACAAATGTTCTCTAACAAACCTTTAGGAGCTCCACAAGGACAATTGGATTTATACTGAGAATATATACAAGTGGAAAACAAACTGAAAACTATGCATCATTTTCCTTTCCTTTCACTTCACATTTACACACTACATTGCGTTGTTCTGTCACATAAAATCCCAATAAAATAAATGTATGTTTTTTTTGCTGTTACGTGATAACATGTGAAAAAAGTAATGAAGTTTAGAAAGTTTTATATTTTCAATACAGCAGAAACAATGACAATGCTCAACATCAATGATAAGTGGAGCTCCATATTTAAGATTTAGTCTTTCCAAACAGCTCACCTGTGATGAACTTGTCCACTCAGGAAATCTATAAAGCCCTTTAAGCACACAAAGACTTCCTATGTAATACTCCTATGTGCAAATGAAATCTGAAAAAAATGAATTATTCTGTTTTGTACATAATGTTAAACTTGCCAAGAATATTCCTACAATACACAATACAGTATTTTTGACATCATCATATTTTATACATCTTAAGTAAAGAAATCAAAACCTAGCAGGTTGATTTCCTGTAGTATGTTATTAGGAAGGAACCACATGATACAAATAAATGTGCTGACTTTACAATAATCTATTCAAAAAAGTTGAAATACTTTACACACAAACTGCCTTAATTAGCTCAGTGTACCTGAGTCCAATGAGCCAGTTTAATCTCATTTCAACAATTAATGCCTGATTTCACCAAATTACAATACAGCGGGAGATTCTGCACAGCCTCAACGTGTAACTACATACATTTACAGAAATATAGATATTTAGGTGACTTCCTCAAAGACAGTTTCCACCATATGGCATAATTTGAGATAACAGGCATTTGTTGAAGAAAAAACACACAGTGTAGCACTGTGTAACAGCGCTTCTGATCAAAAAGAATTAAAGAAAAGAGGATGAGACAGAAATATTTGGGTTCATCTGAATCACACATTTTAAAGTTTTAAAAAGCCAGGATTGTCAAAATGAAACGTAAAGTCTTTGTTAATCATAAAGGACTAAAATGATGTTGCTGCTGAAATAGGACTGATGTGGAAAATGACTGTTAATAGCAAAAAAAACTGGATATTCATTATATATACTTTTAGACAGTTGGCTGTTATTAGTTAAACTTTCCTATAATGTTATTTTATTTTATTGAAGGTTTCACAAAAATGTTGTGTGGAGTTTTGCCAGCACTGATTCTTTTATCTTAAGTTTTTTATTTTTAATTGAGAAATAGATAAAACAGAATTACTTGTTACTCTGTCATGCTAAACGTATTTATAGTCTTTGAACCTTGTCACCTTTATTTATTTTTGCAACCATAAATGTTACTGTATTTTACTGTAAGTTTATGTGATAGACCAACACAAAGTAGCAGATAACTGCGAAATGCAAATGAAACCAATCATTTTCCTTTAAGAACTCACCCAATGAAAAAAATAAAATCCACTTGTATGCACTTTAATCACAATATGAATCCAACTATGTTAGAGAGCAACAGCAAACAAACAGCATGATGAAGACCAAGGGACACAGCAGGTTAGGGATAAAGCTATGGAAAAGTTGTGCAAAAGTCAAGAGTAGAGTTAGGTTGCAAACAACAAACAAAACTTTGAACCTCTCACAGAGCAGCGTTCAACCCGAGGAAAGCCATGCCTCCAAATAACTTACAATTATGTGCTACTTGTGTTGGTATAACACATAAAATCACTGTGAAATACACTAAATTATGCTTCTTACACATTATGGAAAAAGCAATGTGAAAACAAAATGCAATTACTAGGAAAATTACAAAAACGTTTGAAGGTGATGATCTAAAAGTTGCAAAATTACACAGTTACATTAGTCTCCAAAGTCTCCTAAATTTGAGAACTAAAAGAGAGATAAATTCTCTAAGAGATGATTTCCATAAAAACTTTCCTTCTCCTTCATTATTAAAGACAGGCAGCAGATCTGTTCCCTGAAGATGTATTCCTTCTCCTAAAATATGAAACACAGGGATTGTTTTGAGGAAGGAGACAAAAGAAAATTGAAAAATAATCTGAAGGACACAACTCAGCATATAGCTAAATTATACTGGGATACTGCAGGCAGTGAGTGACAGAAACAAATGGACACAACTCTCAACATCTCACTCTGAAACAAAAGCTTCCCATGCACCAACCACCATCCCTTCCTCAGACCAAACGTCTGGACTTAAAATCTCTGAGGAAGATGTAAATAGACTTTTTAATTGTCAGAAGACAAGGAGAGCTCCTAGACCTGACAATGTCTCCTCCTCTTGCCTGAGATTGTGCCCTGACCAACTGGACCTCATTTTCACTCAGACCTTCTCCACCAGAGGCTCACCCACCTCACAGTGCCAGTCTTCCCCGGTCAGTGGATCACCAGCCTTCTGAAGGACTGGCAGCAGACGATGGGACTCATGAGTGTCTTCTCCTGCACAAGAACCATCAACACTGGCAACTCCCAGGGGTGTGTTCTCTCCCCACTCCTCCTCTTTCTGCACACTAATGACTGCACCTCAGCAGACCCATCTGTGAAACTCCTGAAGTTCACACACCACTGTCATTAGTCTGATTCAGGATCAGCTGGTCAACTGGAGCAGTCAGAACCACCTAGAGCTTAACCCACTCAAGACTGTGAAGATGACAGTGGACTTCCACATAATACACCCCATACGCTCTCTTTACCATCCTCAACAACACTGTGTCTACTCTGTGCTTGGAACCAGCCTTTCTCGAGACCTGAGATGGTCCTCACAAATAGACAATGTTCGGAAGAAGGCCCAGCAGAGACTGTACTTCCTGCAGCAACTCAAGAAGTACAACCTTCCACAGGAGCTGCTGATCATCTTCTACACTGCCATTATCCAGTCTGTCCTTTCTTTGTCCAGCCCTGTGTGGTTTGGCTCATCTACAAAACTGGACAGGTCTAAACAACAATGAACAATTAGGTCTGCAGAGAGAACCGCTAAAATCTCTGCAGACCTGACACAAACTGTTTCGACTTTCACCTTCAGGTCGGCCCTACAGAGCGCTATTTGCAAAAACCAGCCGTGACAGAGACAGTTTCTTCCCCCAGGCTGTTTCTCTGATGAATACTTAACAGTCAGATTGCCCAGACTGATACCATAAATATTTGCACAAATTCAACCTTGTCTTCCCCTTTTGTTAAAAAAAAAACACTGTATACATATTTACAAAAAACCTTTCTTTCCCTTTTTATATATTTATATTCTAAATGTCTAAGGCAAGTTCCTTGTTTGTATTCACAAAGTTGGCAAATAAGGCTTCAGAGACAGGAGTTTTAGTTGCCTAAATACTTTCATAGGCACAACAGCTTTGATAGGGAAGCGGTCTCTGTGGGTGAGTTGGGTTTAATGGGCTCAGGATGTTTTAGAGAGAACGACAGCCATGACCTCTCATCTCCTTCAACATCTCTCTCATCTGAGCACCTCAAAGGAGCAGGTCCAACCATCAGCCTCTGATGCTGAGTCAGGACAGACACTCAAATTAGGCTCTCAAGGTCAAAAATATTTGTGGGCTCAGCTGTGTGTTTGTGATGAGAGGGCAGAACCTTTGAGCTTGTTTTCAGTAATGTGTGAAATCAAATGAGCAAAAAGATGATGAGTGCTTGTTGAGCCCCTATTTATTTCATTAATGGACTGATATTGTCATCTCTGCAGCAACAGACATGCAGTTATCACACATCCACAGCCATGCCATCACATTTGCCCTACATCAGCCTCTTTATTGACGTTAACTATTATTCATCTGTTAGCAATGTGTTCTCTCTAAGAATGCATAACTGATGGTCATTCATTAGGAAGGTAGGAGAGAGGTGGGGATAATGTATTATTAACGACAAGCTTTGTGTGGCCACTTCTATTACTTATTCTGCTTTATTAAGTAGATTTGAAAGAGGGAGGGGTGGATGATGGGAAAGAGCACAACAGTGCAACATGGGAGAAAAGGATAAGTTGTCTGAACGCAGACAACAATGGAGTTCATCATGGTTTTTACACTTAGCAAGGGAAATGTTTCTCATTTTCTCTTCTCAGTAGTGATACTGTCTGAGCATGCTGTTTTGTTGATTTTATTTATTTTTTATTTATTAAATGACTTGGGAATTACTGGCAGCCCTGTTTTTGTGAGCATGACTGATTTCAGGACCTCTCCATCTTGTGCATATTACGGTTGGGGCTACTATCTTTCCTGCTTTAGCTTTTTTAAGTATTCTGTTAATCCAGCTTTCTTTGAATCATTGCAACTCAAGTGTTTTTACATGTTATGTGTCCAATGAGGAATCTTATTTATGGATTAAAAGGGTCTGGCAATATATTGCTTTTCATGTTTAAATGAAATATCATAAGAATCATGCTTTATCAACCAAAACCATATTGTGTCACTTTATGATTTGACTGTAGTAACTCTTAAAAATTATCTAATTTAGACACAGAAAATCCCTTTAAAGCTTTGCATGTTTCATGAATAATTTGCATTTTGCTTCATGTAAGGAGATTGAAAAGTTTTCAATATTAATAAAGACATTACAACTTTTTGAGAAGTTTACAACATCTTCTTAACACTGAGCTGAATAACTTTAGCAGATTTTCCCACAAATCAAATGAACGACCTTTTGGATTCTCTCACAGAGGACTAATGGATATTTCCTCCCCAGTTAAACTCACCTGATTTAAAACTTTAATAAAGGGTGTTTTCTCTGCAGTCAGCTCCCATTCCAGTATCAGATCCACCCGATCCACTCCAGTGAGTGACCCTTAAGACCAGTGTCTTTGGGGGCTTTTACTAAACTGATAAATGGCTTGCTATAACATAACAATACCATATGTTTAGTTTGTATTCAGTGTCTTAGTCCATCAGTCATTTGAATAGGATGTGCTGTCTCGGTTTCTTTATTTAAACACACACACACACACGCACACACACACACACACACACACACACACACACACACGCACACGCGCACACACACAAACACACCCACACACTTCAGGGTCATTTTGACTAATCTTTCATTCACACTAATTAATTTTGAGTCCATTTCAAAGTAAATCATATGTCATGGGTTTAGGAGCAAATCATTTAGCTAAATTACCACAGGAAGGAGCACTCCACTAAGCAGAAATCTATAGAAATTATGATGTCTCACATCCAAGCAATAATCACTGATTTAATGTAACTCTTAATGGCCTCACCAACCAAGTCAATACTCCATTAAAAAATAAAAATAAAACAAACCCAACAAAAACCCTAGAGACAAATGGAAACATTTTACATTTATATATCGTGCGCATTTACCTGATAGTCTTCCCCTCCCTCAGATCATACAGAGAGAAAAATATATCTGTGTCCTCCCCGATGCTGTTGTAGGTGAAACTCTTTAGGTTGACCAGTAGGTGGTGTGGTACAGGAACCCTGCAAGGTTCTCCATGTCTCGGCCGACTATTCGCACCCTGAATAACAACAAAATAAGATAACATCAAATGTTTCTTTATTCATTTCAGTATCTGGTGCATGTACATAATTTAATGCCTCCATCTGGTGCTTATCTGTGAAACTTTAAACTGTTTCATCACTTTTTTTTTAAACCTTTTATTTACATGTCTATTGTCTGTTCCACTGATGAAACCGATTAGTGTGTAAAGGACTGCTTGGATTGCACTATTTGGTTAAGCATGTAGTCATGTTATACACATCCACATTATGGCCTATTAGTGTGAGTTTGACTAACAATATCTGATTCAGATGAGAGCAGGCAAATTTGAAAAGTCCTTGGATGACCAAAGGCATTGGAATAATTTGGAACATTCTCTTTGCAACTGATATCATCACCCTAATATTTAACCAAGACTGTAACTGTATGGTTTTCTAATGCAGTGCAGCCTTAGATTTAACTTATCAATTTATGGATTGGATGCAAACATAAAAGGATCTTACAAAACCAAACCAAACAACAAATGGGCAGCTCTGTATTATTTGCGGAATCCAAGACTTTAAACTTCACATGGACAGTGATTGAAACGTTACCTGTGTGGTGCTCTGCTGGACGCTGTGTCTGCTGGACAGATGCTGTAAAAAGACAAAAAACATCAGGTCTTTTTCTGCTTTTATAGCTTAATCTTCTGCTATCCTTTTTCATAAAATCACCATTCTCCATACCACACATACAACTGAACATGGTGCGTCTTCATTCCTTTTTTCTTCCCTAATCATTTTCCCTTCATCTCCTTCTGTGTTCTACTCCTTTTTTGATCTGCTTTATTCCAACCCTGGTTCTCTCCTTTCCCTCTCCTCTACATTCATTCACTCAGATGATGAAAATATTTTAATACCCCTGAGGCTCATTACTCCAACTTGTCTCCTTAATTTGTCAAGTGGTTCTTTGAGTAGAGAGGAAGCAATAAGTCAAACCATGTTTGATGAATGAGAGTCAGGACTGTTAGAGACAAGACAGCTCCAATTATTCCAACCTGAGAGAAACCAACAGCAGTCTGCTACACTTTCTCTTGTTTTATCTTAAAACTAAGTTTGTAATGAATCAGAGTGGATTGCTTACTAAAAATGACACTGATAACAGAGACATACAATTTTATTGGTGCTCATGGCAAAGCGGCACAACAAAAACACACTCTTTGACTAACAGGGATTTTCTTTTCAAATAGTGCCAGTTACTTCTTTAACCATGTGCTTATATGTCATTTAAAACTAAGCTAGAAGGAATATTAAATAATTTTCGATATCTGTGACCTGGTTGGGGGGGCGCTGTGGGGAAATTCACATGGGGTTCATTGGGGGTGGGGGGCTCATGGGGTTAGGATTGGAATTCATTGGAGGGTTTGGGACTATTTCATTATGTGGCGGCTCTGGTTCGCGGGCTAGTTTGAACCATGTAGACCCCTCTTTTGTACAGGGCCCCCTCTCCGGATGAGGATGGGGGTTGTTGGGGACTGGGGTCAGGGCGGGGGGTCCGGGTCCGGGCCGAGATCGCTCAGGTTCAGGCACGAGGCCGGGCTAGCACGGACCAGGTTTAGGTGCTGAAGTGGTCTGCCTTTCTCCACCCCCGGAGGGAAGGGGACCACCTCCTGGGTCTGGAGGCTGGTTGCCCCTATGGTGTATCGGCACCTGGACCTGGGAGTATAGAGTATGTATGGAGAGTGTGATTGAGTGTACAATGTCCATTGTTGTTTGTCTTTACGTGCATGGGTGTGAGTGTTTTTATGTGTATGCATGAGGGTGGGAATGTGTGATTGTGACTTTGAGTGCCTGTTTTTTTGTGTCAGGTTGGGTCTTGGGCTGTTTCCTCTCCTGGATCAGTTTAGGTCCCCCATCAAATGTGGGGCCTATTTCCTCCCCGCCACACTACCTGCCGGTGGTTGCTGTCTCTGCCCGCCGGTGAATTTGTGGTTTTCGGTGTCCGGGGCTGGGTGCTTTGGTTTGTGCTGGCTCACTCCCGGTGGCTGCTTGCCTGGACCCCGGGCTCTGTCGGGCCTCTGCTTGGGAAGTGATATGTCCTGGGGTCTCGGGTCTCTGGGTCCATGGCTGGATCTGCTCGGGCGTAGACGGCTGCCAGTGGGGCCTGTGGGCTTCTGCACTGTGGCTGCTGGGTGGTTCTCCTGGGACTCTCCCCTGCTCTTCTCTGGGGGGTTGCGGTAGTACCGGCGGTGGTTCTCCTGAGGTTCCTGCGCTCTGGGGGGCCTTAGGATGTCTGTGGCTCGGATCTCCTCTGTATCTGTCCCGGGTCCAGGGGGGCAGGTCTGTGGCTCCTCACACTCACTATTGCATATTTCATATGGAGAAACCTTGTATACACAAGCGCGTTCACACTCAGACCCACAGGTGTTTAGACTCAGGTGTTAACAGATACACAAATGTTCTATATTGAGCCGTATTTACCACTTAATACATCTTGCATTCATAAGTACTGTGCAATTTGTTAAAAAAACTTTTAATATGAATGTTTCTGCAAGTGTAGAAGCAAGCAGGGTATTATCTTGTATTCTCTTCATCCTTCTTTCTTTCCTCTATTCTTTTCTCCTTCTCTCCCTTTTTCCTTTCTGCCCCACCTCTCTGTTTCATGCTTCTTATTTTTTTCCTTTTAATTTCTGTCTCTGTGTTCGTAACAATTGAAATAATCCCAAAGCAGTTTCTAATAAAGTTTCTTTTATATATATATCAAGCAGAGCTTTAAAGCGTTAGCTGTAATGCTCCACTTGTGAAAGTCAATCTGTTGGGCTTTTTCTTGGCACTCAGACAACAATTCTGAGCAAGACTCTGCTGGACAGGATACGGTCAAAGAAAAAAAAAAAGAATATTAAAGAATTACCGTAAATTTCGGACTATAAGCCGCTACTTTTTTCCCACACTTTGAACACTGCGGCCTATACAACGGTGCGGCTAATGCCTGTTTTTTTCCTGCCGCCAAAAACATTTTGCCTGGTAACAGTAGACCAATCAAATTGATGAGTAGTTCAAAGAGGTCCAATGAACTTGTACGATAAATCAAGAGGACTTTCACAATTCAATTACCGGTATTGTAAATCAGACATTTATATTCAACCTCATCAACATGCAAAAACACCAACAGGTTTTCGAAAGGCTGGACTGCTGCGTGATTAAGGGGACCAGGTGCGCTCAAGTGAGAGCGTCAACGAAGAGGATGAAGTGAGTGACGTGATCCTGAGGCTGTTCAATTCGGGCACTGAAGAACAGGACTTGGATGGTTTCAGTGCGCAGGAAGAAGATGAAGAAGGCGATCAATGACTTTTGACCTGGTAGGCTGCAGTGTATATCAGTTAGGAGATATTGGAATCTTGTTCGTGCACTGTTCAGTAAAAAAGCATAAGCAACGTAATTTGTGTGTTACTGATAATGTACGTACATTTAAAGGTAGCCGTGTTACAAGCACTGTTCGAAAAAAAGCATTTGCAATATGCATTTGTTTATATTAACATACGGATTAAATGAAAAGTTAAAAATCCTCACGTGTAATGTCTTTCCGTGTAAATATCTCATATTACAAAGTGGGACACCCGCGGCTTAAAATCCGGTACGGCTTCTACAAGTACAAAATTGGTTTTCTTTCTAAAATTACAGCATACGGCTTTTAATCAGGTGCGCTCTGTAGTCCGGAATTTACGGTAAGTTGTATTATTAAGATTGTACAAAAGGGTAGAGCTGTGTGTGGAATTTCCCACGCACCCCTGAATGCACCACATGTGTGCGTGCCAGCAGCGCAGCTCAGAGAGAAAACTGCTGCTGAATGACTGACTGTGTGTGAGTTCATAAACCGTAAGTTTGATGTTTTGATGCACCCAGTTATGTTTCTGCTGGCCATAAGTGCCTTTGTTGAATTGTCTGCAGTTCTGGTTCCACTTCTGTTTACATGAAGTTTTGCATATGTGGTGGTTACGCTAGCATAAAGGATTTTATTCCTAGCTCGTGTCTAGCCGATAAATTAGCTTTTATCGTGTTGCTGCTTCTCTATCCTTTGTAGTAGTGGATGAAGAGTTAGATAGCGGATTTGCTGTAAAGCTGTAAATGAGAATGTCTGATTTTAAGTTTAAAGAACACAAGTTTAAGTGATATGTCAGTGTGTTAGCTGTATAGAGTTTTTAACTACAGCTTGACTGTATCTTTATGTTCATGATGTACTCTGGTTCTAATCAGTTTGTATTATTCTGCTTCGTTTACAGAAACCACACAAACACACACACTCACACTCCCCCTTGCATTCATGTTTTTGAAATTCTTGATTTCAATATAAAGAGCAAACTTCATCCATGGACTCTGCCTATTTTGTTCTACAATCATCTGAATAACAAAGTGTTCTGATCGGACAGCCTGAAGCGATTGCCGCAAGCCCAGATCCATACATTAAACTTAGTAACATTTTGGTCCTTCGAGCCGGATAGCAACTGCTTCAGCTTTAAATGTTCGGAATGGAAAGGAGGGATTCATTCAGAGAGTCTGATCGTCCACCCCAACACAGCCAGCTGCCATCATACCTCCAGGACTATGAGGTGGACTATATTGCTAAGAATCACCTTCCACATGAGCAGCAGGTCAAACCCTCCACTCCTCCTGAGAATATCCAATATATTAATAATATGAAAGAGGAACATGATCAGCTGCGACTAGATGTGCAACGTCTGACAGAACTGATTTCTAGCTCTCCTGTACTAGCCCCAAAGCATGCCCCAGCACGATCCCGAATTTGTGAGGATGGGACATCAACCACACTTACACCCACTAGTAAGCTGGTGCCAGTCAGAGGTCATAAGGACCCACATCAGCCTGAAAGTGCTCTACAGGTGCCGATTAAAGATAAGTCACCATGTCCACAACCGAATCAGCATGGCATGATTGAGGAGCTCATCCACAGTCTAAAGGGAGCAGACTTCACCAGGCAGCACAGCTCACAGTCATCATCATCTTCAGTTGAATCATCTCCTGAATCTCAAGATTCAAGACAGGAGTTACAGATCGGCTACCACTCTTCCTAGATTGCCAAAGTTGGGAGAATACTACGATGATGATCCGTATTACAGGCAAGATGTCAGGTACCCTACCCATCATCCAACAAGCTACTCCGACAGTCGGTATCGCACTTCTTGTAGATATCAGGATCAAGGTCATCAGTACCGGTACGGGGTCAAATATCCTGATGATCGTCAACAGTAGCCATCCGATCACCTGCATCCGGGTGAATACCCCCAAACACCATTCCCTCACGGCAGAACCCGACCACCAGATCCTCATGCAACAATCCCTGATTTGATGCGTGAGGATCCCCATGAGTTTGCAAGATTAAAGTTAGCTTTAGACAATGTACTACCATTTTGATGCTCCTGAACACTTCAAGTTTCAGATATTGACAGATCACATTAAGTGTGAAGAAGCACTGCTCATTGCTGACTCATACAGTAACAGTCCGTTCCCATTTGTTGATACCATGAGAGTGCTTACCGATATGTATGGTCAACCTCAACATCTGGCCCTAAAACGGATCTCCAAACTGATGGATGCACCCAACATAAGGAGTGGTGACATCAGAGCCTTTAAGTCATTCGCATTACAAGTTCGTGCACTAGTAGGAATGTTACGCCAATTAGGAGAACAGGGTTGGACAGAGCTGAAGTGTGGCTCACATGTATAACGGCTCTTAGCTAAGTTACCTTATGACTTAAGAGCAAATTTCCAGAGATTTGTCAATCCCATCAACACTCCTGTACCCACACTACTTGATCTGGCTGAATGGCTTGAGTATGAGATGCGTGTCCAAGTATTTGGAGATCAGTACTGTGACTACTCCAACAGGAAGAAGCAAACTCCACGGAAGGAGAGGCACCCCGAGTATAAGTTTCAGAAGACTACAACCATTCTTCATGGTAGTGGACTGAAAGAAAAGACAGAGAAAGACATGACAACACAAGAAAAAACAAAGAAGTACTGCCCATTGTTGGAACCACAGCAATGGGGACAACATGAATGGCCAGTATGAGTTCTTCTGGAACTTTCGTTAACTTGCATTAACCTACTTCCAGCACAGCCAGGAAAAGGGGTAACAGCGGACTTCCCGTGACGTCACTGTTCAAATAAAAACACCGCTCTTGCTACATCCTGTCTCTTCTACGCGGGTCCCCGCCAGGGGAACTGACAGAGGACCAGCAGTGCGCTAGATGTCTCTTTCTGGGAAACAGACATAACTCTTCAAACGGATCCAAGAGTGTCATACCGCTCACGCGGATCATATGCACTAAGTTAAGTACGAATTATTGCTGTTGTGCATCCGGTATTCATCATGAACGGGTGTAATTAAGGTACAAAGCGTTGCTTGGCATTCTCTCTGAGGTCTACAGAATCCGAACTGTGTTCTAGAAGAGTTCCCAGCAGAGACCTGTCTCTACAACCGCCGAGTGAGCAGTTTTTCCCCGGTCTGAGACCGACAGAGCGGTGCTGCCCCACCCCCAAGCTACGGAATTAGCCTGCAGCATACCCTTTGTTTCACTGTGGACGTTTCCTTCAAACGTTCGTGCCCGGGACAACTTTTCCTCAGCACAGAGGGGGTGGGGGTGGGGGGGGGGTTTACCGAGAGATTAGGTTTGGGCAGAGAGAATAGACAAACTTTATTTAATGGTGATTATAAAAACAGACAGAAAGATCGACCAACACGCGCTGCCCCACACTTCTGCATTTTAACCCTTTTATTAATGGTTTGTAAAGTTTATTTTTGATTCTGATGAAATAATCTATAACCTTCTTTTGTTTAGCTTTAACTGCTAACAGCTAAGAACACGTGCTGCCTGCTAAGATAATTTACCGCAAAAGGTTGTTAGTTTTTCATCCATAAAAATAATATTTACCTAATTCATATATTAATATTTTCCTACACTTGATACTAAGTAAACGCAATTAGGCCCCCATTCTCCAGGAAAAGCTTTGATTCTTTTTCACAAAAATAATTTTTCCTTAAATATTATTTTGACTATTTCCTATGATCTTTCTTTAAATATTATTTTAATAAATAAGGCAGCTAATTAAACCCATTGAGAAGTGGTCATCAGAAGGTTGGTTTTTATTAGCAGATCATTCTTTAAAACATTATTTTATTAAAATAACATTTTATCTGATCTTGCATTGTGAATGTTTTGTCTAAAGGTATGATAATTATTGCCTCAGTTTGTTCCAAATTCCAGACTGAACTTCACTTTAAACTTCCAGATTCTCAAGATATCCTTTTTTGGGGGGTTTCTCAAGCATAAACATGCCATGGTAATTATTGGACATCACTTCGGTCAGTGGTTTTTTCAACCATCTTTGGACAACTTGTTTATATTGTCACATAGCCATTAGTCCTTCCTTATTCTTTAATTCTGCTTGGTAGTTAAGCTGGATTGTTTAACAGGTGACGAGTTTATTGATGGAAATATGTTAGACTTTGAGTTGACTTATTTTTTGTACTAATAAATTCTTGTAATTTTAAGAACTTGTGGTGAATTCATTCCATGTGTGTGCAGAGTTTTGCTGTTCAATAATGTCAGAGCTTGGCTCACACCTTTCAATTTTGTCCTAATACCACCGCCTTATTGGGCTGGTATTCACGCGACAACCCTTAACAGACCAAAATATTATTTAATAAAATATTAATATTAAAAATTAAATAATATACTCATATTCATAATTACAACACCATTCTGTAATACAATGCAACATTATCTGAATCGGTGCAGTAACTTCAAACTCTTGTCAGAGGAGCAGAAGTGGATCAAACAGAAGTGGATCAAAGCAAATAAGAGGTGCTGGAGATGTGACTGTGAACATCATGCATCTAAGTGTGATCTAAAGGCTAAGTGTTAACCATGTGGACGGCGACACCTTGAAGTTCTCCATGATGTCAACACTAACCAGAATGCTGCAGTGTCTGAGTCCCCTGGTGCACCTGAGGGAAGCACCTGCTTAGTAAGTTCCATCTCTGAGACTCTCTATGTAGATCGGCCAACCAATAGAAGTCAAGGGCTACTCAAGCTAACTCGTTTTATTATTAAGAGCAGGACCACAACGATTGAGACCTATGCTATATTGGACGATGGTTCGTACCATGCTATTATGCGAAGCGGCTGATCGCTTAGGACTTCATGGGGAACCTGAGGACCTAGCACTCTGCACTGTCCGTCAAGACATCTGCGCAATCCATGGTGCCACTGTTTCATTTTCCATTTCTCCAGCTTCAAATCCTGACAAGTCCTTCCAGATCCACAGAGCCTTTACTGCAAAGGAACTTGGCCTTGCACGTCATGGTTACCCAATCAAAGCCTTACAGGAGAGATACCGCCACCTTAAGGGCCTGCCAGTGCCACATAAAGAAAGTACAGCCCCTTCTCCTTATTGGATCGGATAATCCACATCTTCTCACTCCAGTGGAGCCTGTACGTCTGGGCCCTTCAGGCAGGCCTGCAGCTGTGCACACCCGACTTGGATGGACTCTGCAGGGTCCATCGAGACTCCTACGTCATCGTCTAATCCCTCAGCAGTGTCTTGTCACCGCTAGTGCTTCGCCAGAAGCTGAACTCTTCAACCATGTTGAGAAAATACCTATCGGAGTGAGCGGCTCATTACCAGATCCCGACAAGATGCTAAAGCCATCCGCAGACTTGAGGAAAAGACGATCAGAGTAACAATTGATGGAGTAAACCATTACGCTACCCCTTTACTGTGGAAGGAGAATCTTTCCCCCCTCCATGCTACACCAGAGGCAGTTATGGCTCAGCTTCGCAGTACGGAGAAACGGCTTGCCAAGGAACCACAGAAGGCTGCCGTTTACTCGAAGGAGATCCACAAGCTACTTCAGGCTGGCTATGTTACAGCTGTGGCATCAAAAGAGACTGCAGCAAGTAAATGTTCGTTGTTTATTCTGCATCACATGGTGCACCTCAACGGCAAAGATAGAATAGTATTCAACTGCTCTTTTGCATACCAAGGTCAGAGCCTGAACGACTACCTGATGCGAGGGCCTACACTGGGAGCTAGCCTGTTGGGAGTCCTTCTCAGGTTCAGGGAACACTCAGTCGCCATCAGCAGTGATATAAAGGGGATGTTCCATCAGGTCCGCCTGCTAGACGAAGACAAACCTTTCCTCTGTTTTCTGTGGCGAGACATAAAGGTAGATGAGGAACCAACTATCTACAAATGGCAGCCCATGTTGCGCCATATTTGCACTCCAATACCATGTCCAGAAGCATACTGAGCTGGAAGAGAGTGCTCGTTTGTCCATGGAATGTAATTTCTATGTTGTCAACTGTTTGCAGAGCCTCACTTCCGAAGTCCAAGCCAATAAGTTAGTGGAGCGCCTGTACCCCCTCCTCATGGAGGGTGGATTTGAATTACAATAGTGGGCTAGTAATGTTCCCACAGTTATTAGCCATCTACCGGTTGAGTCCCAGTCAGAAAGCAGTGTTCTCTGGTTCTGGTACAACCAACACCAGAGCTGCAGTTCAGAGCCAACAATGCGCAACATTTATCGACTCCTTGCCCAGCAGTATGATCCTCTTGGGTTTCTTATCCCATATACCACCAGAGCCAAGGTTATTGTGCAACACCTCTGGGACAAGAAAAGAGGATGGGATGATCGCCACTTACCTGAGAATCTCACTTTGTGGGAAAGTGAAATGAGTTAGCTATCACAGATAACACTGCCGAGATGTTACACTGATCCAAGTTTGGATTGCAGCAAGTGTAAACGAAGCCTTCACGTGTTCTGTGACGCCTCAGAGCGCACCTTCGGGTCTGTGGCATATCTGCGCACCGACCAAGCTGGAGGACAAGTCCAAGTTGCCTTCTTGGCTGCCAGGTTGAGAGTTGCACCCAATAAACAACTTTCCATTCCTAGATTAAAACTGTGTGGAGCCCTCACCGGAGCACAGCTAGCTTCTGTTCTGAACAAAGAACTGACTCTCGACATTCAGGATATAGTGTACTGGACAGACTCGACAACGGTTCTCAATTGGCTCCATTCCGAGTCATGCCAGTATAAGGTGTTCGTGGGCAACCGAGTTGCAGAGATACAAGAACTCTCTGCTCCAGCGTCATGGCGATACATCGACTCAGGAAATAATCTTGCAGACGACAATACAAGAGGCAAAACCTTGGTTCAGATTGCTGGGGAGAATCGCTGGGGCAGGGGACCTGCCTTTCTTCAGCTGTTGCCCAGCCTCTGGCCAAAGGAACCAGTGGGAGGAACTAAGGAGGAAGTGGAGGAGCTAAGGAAGCCAGTGTTCTGTGGCCTGCTGGCTGAATCAACCAGTCTACCAATACCTAACATTCAGCAGTTCAGCACTTATGAAGAACTCCTAAAATCCACTGCTCACTCAATCCATGGGCCAGCCAATGACACATTCACCCTGATGCTGATGACTGTCAAAGGGCAGAGCTGGCTCTGCTGAGACATTCTCAGATGGAGAACTTTCCAAGAGAATTCACATTACTCAAATCTGAGAAACCAATACCATCTTTCAGACCAAGGTACCAACTTCTAAGGTACAAGTAAAGAACTACACGAAGCATTCATCGCCATGGAGCCAGACCTTCGGCAGCAACTAGCAGCAAAACAGATCAGATTCCGCTTTAATCCCCCTAGCGCTCCACACTTTGGAGGCTCTTGGGAAAAAGAGGTACGGTCTGTGAAAACAGCTCTGTTTACCACATTAGGAGCTCAGACCGTGTCAGAGGAAGTGTTGAGGACCGTTTTGCTTGAGGTGGAGAGTATACTCAACTTAGCAGACCCAGATCCCATCACTCCCTACTCTATGTTGATGGGGCGGCCTGATTGCTCTCTGCCACAAGTGCTCTACCCCGAATCCGAGCTGCTCAATCTCTAAGCTACACAAGATCAGAAAACTTCCAGCAACATCATTGATTGACTGGGCCAGCTGAGCTATTTTAAAGCAAGCAAAAACGTGAAGTTTCTCTAAAAGACCAAGAGTCTTCAAGGGTACTGCAGCTGCACTGACATTTATTAGCCTTGGTTATGTTGTAATAAGCTATTTATTGTAAGAGCTCTGGAACTAGGAGACTGATTTAGAGGACCATATATATTAATCTGTCTGTCTGTCCATCTGCCTGACCGTCCATATTTATTTATTTATTTTTTTACTCTAAGACCAGACTTTGGTTTTATTGATTTTCAACATCTTAGCAAAACGAAATGTGGGCTTTTTAAGACTGGGAGTTGAAAGTCACTAAAAACAGGACCCAGTTTGCATATCATACACATGCTAGGCAGCTGATCAGCCTTTTGGGTGAACAGTTCTAGTAAAGTCTAAAATATTGGGGAAGGAAAAACTTCTCTGACTACTAAACTAAAGTTTGTTCATACATGAAAATGACAAAATATGAAATGGTATCTGAAATCTAAAACTTTGATTTCTTTCACAATTTTCTTCGTTGTTTCATTAAAGCTTTTGATTACAGCTTTATGCACAATTATACTGTGTACTAAAAACTTTTTCCCTGTTGGTTGATTTTTAATTATCCTTACATCAAATGGAGCAAAATCATTCAAATATAAGCTCTGTATTTTTAAACAAAAACAAGTAAAATAAGTTTACCTTTAAGTTTTCTTTGTCACTGAGGAGTTCTAGTTTGGCTTGGTAGATAAATAACATTATGCCTTATTTACTTATTATGCCAGGATGCAGCATAACCTTTAATGGAAACATGATTTAAAAGATTTTTAAAATTGTTTAGGAACTGTTGGGACTTGGTATTATTATTATTATTATTATTGCTCCATAATAAGAACCTTATTTCTATAGAAAATGCTCCCAAATGCATCACAGTTTGAGCAATAGCTAAACATTTTCAGATTAATGCTTTTGTGAGCAGGACCAAGAAAAGTCCACACAACTAGTTGAACTGATGCAGGAGAGTAATTTTACATTAGTCATTAGTCAAGATCATTGGATCAACAGTTTTGAAGAGGCCTGGAGGATTCTGCTGAAGCCGCCAGTACATGGCTGCACTCTGCACACTAACAGCTCTCGCTTCAGTTTATTCCCTGTGATGGATGTGGTTACAGTTAAACAGCACAATAACTTGGAACAAAAATAAAAGTTAAAATAAATAATAACACATTAACTGCCTTTGATTCAGCATTTTAGTAACTAGGTAAAACATCTGTTTCTACATCAAAGTTTTACTTCATGTTAGTTTGATTACATGTGACTTGTATTTTGTTTACAGAGAAAAGAGGAAAAAGAAATATTGGAAAGAGTGAGAGGTTGTTGAGCAGCAGACATAATCAAATCACATCCAAACATTTCAGCAGGTGGCTGATTTATAGCCAGAGCACAGATAACAGATGTTCAGCTATACCACGGGAAGGAATTAAAATAATGTTATAATCATTTCATTTAAAATATACTGTGTATTGGAGCACTACACAAGAGTTAGACAGCACTGTTTGAAATCACATATGTCTGAAAAAGCAGTAAAGGATACTGATTGTGGAAATTGCTCCATTTTCACTTCTTGGGTTGATTTATAAAGACTAGTGGCTTCTTGCAAACTCTAGTGTTCTTTCAGTGAAAAGAGTTAAAACAAAATCTCCCAATGAACTGTAATTTCAAATCAATGTAAAAATCCAGCATGCAAGCAAAAAAGGGCAAAAAGCACCCGAGTGTTAAATCAACTAAATTACCACAATAGTTTTAAAATGGTAAATAAGGTTTTAATATAATTCTAATCCAGTTTTAAATCTAACCCAGTCTGCAGATTTTCAGTTAACGTTTAGGCAAGATATAAATGCTACATCAAACTCATACTTAACCTTCTAATTTACATCCCAATTATTCTTGTCGTTGCTCGACTTAAAAATGTTAAAAATGTACTGAGAAAATTTACCACATAAAAATATCAGTGTTTGATGTGACAGAATTTCAGCAAATGTTCAAGCAAGTGTTCAGAGTTACATCAGTTGTTTATGTATGATCTCAGCAGCAGCCAACGTATGTACATATCGCTATAAAGTAACCATTTGTGGCCTACGTTTTTTCCAACTACTTTGGATGTATTCATGCCTGTTCTAATGATAAGATCAACTGTCTTACCATTTTATACAAGTCTGACACACTTATCTGGTCCTCATCAACCATCTCAAACTCCTTCCTTGGCACCAAGTCCAGACCCAGGTGTCTGAAAAAAAGGGATTATAAAATGTGATTAATTATACAAATAAATTCAGTATACACAGTTACACAGACCTTCAAACTCCTCCAAAGGATGCACACAAGAACTTCTGTTTTTTGTAATGTGATTTTAACGTCTTCTAATAATTGTTGTTCATGACTGAGTCGTCTTTGTTTGCAAATCAAATACCTTAAACTTAAAGACATGTCTTGGTAGTTAAAAAAGTTCAGGACATGAGTGTATTACTAATTAAGAGTTATGCTTAAATGGTTATGCATTAAATATTGAAGTTAATTAGCAACAAAATTACTCTATAAATCTTCACATTTAGCTTAAACAATCAAATGTTTCATATCTAAATAGTTTATTTCCTATATTAATATTTTCACAGACTAATGGTATTAATCATTAATACTTTCTTTAAAGTGTGACTGCACTAAGGCCACAGTAAAGGGTTTATTCTGAGATAAAAGCGTTATAAATAATACGGCATTAATTATGTTATACCTGTGTGTGAGTGCTCATTGACCTCACAATAGGACCTTCAAAGTGTTGCCATTTCCATCTCCTCGATGTGAATAAACTTTCAGTCTATAGCTCACACGAGCTGCTCCTCTACTTTCTGAGATCCACCAGCTTTAAACTGGATTAACATTGATTTACCCAACAAGATAAGCAGCCACTCATTAAGATGTTTGAGGTAAAAAAACTATTGGGTTTGCTTAATGAGCCATGTTTGCATTGATGTGTGAATAAAATAGTCAATAAGTAGTTTTAGCTTGTTTAAAGAAATATTATAGCTGCAACAGAAGTCATTTGAATAAATCCTACTCTCTGAATTGTTGTTCATTAACAAAACACCTGCATTATTTCTTCTAACTGCAGAAACCACAAACAATTCTCTAGGTTAAGACTTTTTTAAAGTAGCCTGGCTTTTAAGGGGTCTTTAGATATACATTCTCTTAAGGCTGCTATTTTGATTTAATTTAAATGTAGATTACAAACTATCAGTACCTAAACATTTTCTGGTCAGAAAACTGTACTTTTCCTGGTTCAACATTTAATTTCACGTGCCATGTTTAACGTAGAACAAATAAAGTGTACAATGAATTTATGAAAGTTACCTCAGTAGTGGTCAGGATGGGTGGATAGATACAACTTTTAGACCATGAAGTAGGAAATAACACCTAAAAACATAAACAATTTTCTTTTTCCATTTATATGTATATATATATATATAGATGTATATCTCAGAACTTTCATTAACTTCTAGAGTGGTCCAGGTCACCCACTTCCAAGTCCTTTCACAATAGTCAGTCAATTTGAAGGCCCACAGGGTTTTTACTTTATCCCCTCTGTTTTTCATCAGCCTTTCACTGAGCTCATGATTCTTCTCAATTACTGGTAATGGCCTTCCATCACCTGCTTCTGAAAATCCCTTCTCTTGCCAAATACGGGCACCGGGGGACACATTCATCTGCTGACTTAAGTTCTGAGAAAGTTTACCAGTTTAAATCAAAACTTCTGGAAGAACTGACTACTTGTCCTAAAATAGAAGTTGTGATGAAAGAAAGACTTCCATCATCTATGATGTTCAGGGTGGAGATTTTAAATCTAAAGTCATTTTATGTGCATAAGTGTGAAAAAGAGCATGTGTTTTTTTATATAGTTATGTTTACTCACTCGTTGCCCCAGTCGAGTCTGACGGTGATGTGTCTCTTAACGTCTCTGCTCTGGTCCTGTGTGAGGTGACCGGACAGCAGCTGCCTCCTCAGGTCGATCAGCTCCATCATAACATGACGGACCTTGTAGAACAAATCCACCTTGTGCTTCTGATAGACAGAAAAGAAGAAAGATTTCAATAAAGGGATTAGGCTGTCTTGCATTTATTTAACCTACAGGTTCTAAAACAACTCACAAGTGAATGCATTTCAGAAGAATTACAGAAGGTAATTGTGTTTAGCTGTAAGTTTCTTCACAATTAACTTTCAGTAGAGGAACAGAAATTATTGCAAACTAAAAAGGTTAGAAAATGTAAATAGGTTTCCTACTGACAGTCAATTCTGTGAGCTAATGAGTGTTATTGTTTTTTTCACTGTTGGAATACAATACTTTCTGCCTTATCCCCTGGCTTCTGGACCCAAGCGTTTGACAATAGTTCAGTTATATAGTTTTGTTCTAAGGTTATATACAAGACGTAATTATACATTTTCTGTAAAATGTATTTAAAAGTTTGCCATATCTCCAAAGGCATACATTTGGAAACCACCTCATGTTGAAAAATAAAACATAGGCATATCACATCAGATGCATGTGATATGCCTATGTTTTACATAGGCATATCAATACTCATCAATACATCAATACTCATCAAAGACAGAGCGTTGCCCTGTTTAAATCCCAAGTATTTAGTATTGTGTTCTGCTGACTGTTGAAATGAGAGTAAAGACCAATTTGCCGTCTGAGGACTTCAGCAAAAAGACTCTAATGAGCCTGCTAAGGGATTTAAAGAGGTCCCAAAATAATTTAAAACCAGCTATTCTACTGCATATGAAATAGTCTACAAGTGGAGGACATTAAAAACAACAGTCAACAAGCCCAGGTCTGGCCGTCCAAGCAGGGTTACCCTGAAAGCAGGCTGGCAAGTGCTAAAGGGTGTCAAAATTACTTAAATGTCGCCATGGGACCTATAGCAGGTTCTTGCCACTATTGGTGTAAAAGTACATGCCGGTGCAATCATGAAGAGACAGCACAAGTTTAACATTCATAAGAGGTTTGCATGTTTTTGCTGATATCTATATGATATATTTTGTGGTAATAAGCACCAATTCTTAGAGGTAGGAAGGCCTCTAGCCATCATCCTAATCTTTAGCTCCCTCCAAAGATTATACATCAGTTGCAAGTCATGACTCTGGCTGGGCTGCTATAAAACATTTCTTTTCTAGTCAGAAAGAAAATATGCCTTGGACTTATTTTCACAAAAAACAGTAAAAACATATTGAATTTGAGGTGTTGGATGTGACGTTTCTCAGTCTCTCCTGGACGTACATGATGTTGGTTCAAATTAGGAATTATTAAGGACCATTAACAGCAGAGAAGCTCGTTGTTACGGAGTCAGTTTGTTGCTGAATGTAGCAACTTTTAACCAACATTTTACACACCAATGAACCCAAAGAGTTGGGAGCAGAAGCTCTTTTGAGCTACTACTATGCTCTGATCTCCATGATGTGATCTTTCTTTTGTTTTAGCTGTTGCACGTCTGCTGCTGACAGGGCATGAAAGTGTCATTCTGATGCTTATTCAGTATTTATTGATGTAAATAGGAATACAACTTCACATAAGTGCACAAAATGCTGCCGTATAGCTGACAGTGCCTGTGTGGCTAATTCATATTAGTTTACAACACCTGGACAAAAACAATACCAGGTTTTTTTTTTGTCGCAGCGTTTTGGATCAAAAAATAAAACTGATAGTTTTTACTTTTACTTAAATTTGTGAATAAAATCAATAAATGTTATGTACAACATCATCAAATGTAATGATTTATTATTTGTATGAGAAGTAGAAATAATGGTTTCTTTTTTGCTTTTAAATAAAAGCAATTCAATAATGTCATACAGTTTTTGTATCAAGATGTGCAAATACTGCATTACCATTTTTACTAAAAGCTATTAGACCATGATAACCTCATATGGGCCCATGCCTATGCATAAGCAAATAAATGCTTTCTAATGAACCCTGCATCTTTGAGCTATGGAAATATAAATCAATTCCTTCAAGGTCTCACAAGCAACGATTAGACTCCCACTGTCAGTGGTTTTAGGTGCATAAAGTTCTGAATTCATGCACAGTCACAGATAATTAACACACACCAGCTGGAACATAACTCCCGTACCTCCCCCCTAGAAGCTTTATCTATTATTAGTCCTCTAATTTATGCTATAGGCCTTCAACAGAAGGCTGTGGGGTTAAATGCCTATTCTGGTCTTGGTAGACAACTGCATCGACAGGAGAGACCTAAGTGCATTGACCACACATACACACCTTTATTGTACATACACATGTTTATTGTCATTGAGAGTAAGATAGTGTAAGATGGACTGTATAAAACAAAATAACCTATAGTAACCATTATCATTATATAACAGGGATTGGACAATGAAACTGAAACACCTGGTTTTAGACCACAATAATTTATTAGTATGGTGTAGGGCCTCCTTTTGCGGCGAATACAGCGTCAATTCGTCTTGGGAATGACATATACAAGTCCTGCACAGTGGTCAGAGGGATTTTAAGCCATTCTTCTTGCAGGATAGTGGCCAGGTCACTACGTGATACTGGTGGAGGAAAACGTTTCTCAATAATATTTAGATCTGGTGACTGTGCAGGCCATGGGAGATGTTCAACTTCACTTTCATGTTCATCAAACCAATCTTTCACCAGTCTTGCTGTGTGTATTGGTGCATTGTCATCCTGATACACGCACCCCCCCTTCAGGATGCAATGTTTGAACCATTGGATGCACATGGTCCTCAAGAATGGTTCGGTAGTCCTTGGCAGTGACACGCACATCTAGCACAAGTATGGGCCAAGGGGAATGCCATGATATGGCAGCCCCCCCAAAACCATCACTGATCCCCCCCATGCTTCACTCTGGAATGCAACAGTCTGGGGGGTACGCTTTTTTTTGGGGCTTCTCCACACCGAAAACTCCCTGGAGGGGGGGGGGAAAACAGTAAAGGTGGACTCATCAGAGAACAATACATGTTTCACATTGTCCACAGCCCAAGATTTTGCGCTCCTTGCACCATTAAAAACTGACTTTTGGCATTGGCATGAGTGCCCCAAAGGTTTTGGCTATAGACCCCCGGGCTGTGTATATTGACCCTGCGGAGCTCCCAAAGGGGACATTTTGGGGAAAAAAGGAGAGTGAGGTCCACATTTTTAATTCTGCCGTGTTTGGGGGCACCGGGTTTTTTATGTTTTTTTGGGATCCAACCCCGGGTTAGCCCCCCGAACATCCCTTTCAAACAGCTTTTCCTCTTGCGTCCCAAAATTTAAATTTTTTGGATGTGGTTTTTCCTTCTTGGGGTATGCTGACATTACCCTGGATACCGTGGCTCCTGATACATCAAAAAAAGACTTGATTTTTTTTTGGTCACAGATGCGCCAGCAAGGACGTGCATCAAAAAATTTCTCCCTTTTGAACTTTTGGTCTGAAAAACCCATAATGTTGTTTTTTTTGTGCATTTCAATATTTTGAGCCAAAACCGGGTGTTTCATACCCTGCTAACTAAACCTTCACACTCCCGTCTTACTGGTGCAATGTGCAATCAATAAAAGACTGGCTACCGGGCCGGGCCCAATTTACCATGAAACCCCCCCAAAACTAAAATGAAAAAGGTGTTTCAGTTTCTTTGGTCCCCCCCCTGAAAAGTTAGGGGGTATTGTGCTATACTTTACAGGATTTTGTGCTTTGTGTACAAATATCAACTACAGATAATGTCACATGTGATTCCTCATTGCATTTGCCCCAAAAGCTTGTTTTTGAAAATTCATGAGTTTTTTTCTAAATGATGAAAAAACGGGCATTATGCAAGAGGTCAGGAAGTAACCCCAGCAGGTGAAAGCCCCAAGCGCAGATGACCAAGTTTTTTATTTTTGCCTGGCAATCTCCATGTTTTCTATCTTAAAGTTTCTTTTTTAAATTGGGAATCACAAACATAAAAAGGGGGTCTTCTAAACCCCTTTATAAAAATTTTTTTTCGGGGGCCCAAGTAGAGGTGGAGGTGTTGCTATGAACTTTAGGTTGGAAACAGGACAAAAAAAGAGTTTATTCCCTTTAGAGTTTTCATTACATTTTCTCACAGTGAAAAATTTTTGGAAACAAAAAACCGAAAAAAACCTTATGAAAATTGAAGGGAAGCAGTTTAAAAACCCCAAGCCCCCCCACCAGAAAAAGCCCAAAAATTACTTGATCTTTTAATAACCCTTTTTGAGTATGGAGGGGCATTTGTTTTGGAAAGAAGATATCCTTAGCACCCAAAGGGTTTTTCCTTGGTTGTTTCTTTTTTTCCCACATTATCACTGTCCAAATTTTCCAAAAAAGTTCACCCCAAAATTTTTCTGAAAAGGATTTTAAAAGGGCATCTAAACCTGAAAAACTTTTTCCCAAAAACATTTAAATTTGGTTTGGCGGGCCAAAAAATTTAAGGGCGACCCAATTCAAAAACCCGTAATATTAAAACCCCAAAATCATGCGGGCAGGTTGTATTGTGGTGTGTCATTTAAACAATATACGTAAATCCTATTTGTTGGCTTTTAAATGTAAAATTATGGGATTTGGGTACTTTTTTGAGTGTAGAGGTTTCAAAAGCCCACTCAAAGTAAAAAATATTTTTTTTAAAGTAACTAAAAAATATTGTTTCAAAATAAAAACCACTTGAAATTACTTTATGGCTTTTTTGGGTTTCAAAAAATTGGTCAAAAAAGGATGTTTATTTTTTTGTTTTTTAAAAACAAAGAAATTTTGTTCTTTCATTTTTATTTCCAAAAAATCGGGAAATTTAAACTAAGTTTTTATTTTTTAAACGATTTAAAAAAAGGTTTTTCAATTCAAAATGTTTTTTAAAGAAAAACAATAAAATTTAAAACAAAAATTTGAGAGAGTAAACTAAAACCCTCTAAAAGACCATTTCATTCAGATAGAGAAGGAATGTCAAATCCAAAATACAAAAAGACAATAACACTTAAAATCAATGCCAGGTCAATCTAAAGGAAGTAAGCTATTGAGTAAAACAGAGGTGCTGGGCAGAAAAACTAGATGTGTTGATGAATATTGGTGTGAAGTTCAATAAAGCCTGAAAATATACAGAATAAAACACAAGAAACTTAAACAGGAAGTTCAGAAAGCAATGAAACAAAATTTTTTATGGCGAATACTCAAAAAAAACCTTTTAAAAGGGTTGCCCAATTTTTTCCCCCGGGACCTTTTCACAGAATTGCTTTTAAAAAACAGCACAGCTTTGCGGTTTGTGAACTCAAAGGTTCACAGACTGGCTGGTTTCCTGCTGTTTCAGTTGGTTGTGAACTGTGGTGAAACTCTGAGGCAATATGCCCAAAGGAACCTCTCATCACAAAACCAGCCTCTATTTCTTAGTTGCTCCTGCTGAGAAGCCTGCGCCATCATCCTGATGGTGCTGAGAAATTAGGAAGATTTCAACACTCAGTAATGCCTCAGGGTTAAAAATGCCAAAACTTCCAGCCTAAGGGTGTCACATTTGAAATAGCTTTTCACTGGATGCTTAGAAACTACAAAGGGAAACCATGGCATTTCCTTGCCTAACTATTGTATGGAAACCAAAATTGAGGAAACTTGAAAAAAATTCTTCAAACAATTTGATTTTAATGAAGGGAGATTGTTCTTCTTTCCTGCTTTACCTAAGAAACGGACTCTTTTACAGAAACTAATTGTTATTACGAACTGGGAATGTATTAGAAAAATGGGAAAACTAATATAATGCATAAAGTTTAAATAATAAAAAAAAATTTGCTAGAAAAAAATTTAAAAGGGAATCCCTTAAGGGACATTAAATTTAGACATTTGTATTAAAAAAAAAAAAATTTTAGAAATCCTTTTTTTTCCTTTTTAGGGGGCATTTTGTCTTCCCCTTAAAAGGGTGAAAATTTTTTGATTCTGATGGAATTATTGATAAGTTAGGAGACAAATTTAATATCTATAACTAGTGAGAACACTTCGAAATTGACTGTATTGCAACACTCCAGATGCTTGCACCTTGAAATAAGATAACCAGACTTCTGTTTGTTTCATGCCAACATTCAATAATTACATGTTTAAAAAGCAAAAAACCGAAACCCAAACAGCATATTTTGAAAATATTTTAGTTTCCCTTTTTTTTTTTTGGGAACAAAAAGAGGATAAAAAAGGAGTTTTTGTTGGCCGGGGAAACACAAAAAAACCCGGGATGGCATTTTTTTAAAGGAATAGGCGGGCAAATAATCACAGCAAATGGGCCATCGTATTTCCCTATAGGCAAAAACTTCCCAATCGCCCCAAAAAATCTCCCCAAAACCCCAAAGGGTCTAGATTTTTTTGGGGACTTTCTGGCCATAAAGGGTCAGTGGGGTACATGTGCTTGAACTTTGTCCCCTTTTATGAGACGATCAACTACATGAAAAACAGGCGCACCAGCTGGCTCAACGGGGGGAAACTCTTCACCTTCAGCTGGCATTCAAAAAAACACCCACCCACACTGCAAATACAGAGACACCGTGTTTTAAAATTAAACTGCATGATGTTTCTGACTTTAAGGCAAATAGAGATTCTCACAGGTCCATTTGAGCACATATTTTGTGTTTTTTAGCCCCCAAATCGAAAAAAATGCAAAATTCAGTTTAAATCTACATTTATGGGATTCCCCCCCCCCTCCCCCCCCCCCCCATAAAAGCCTCTTTTAAACCTATTTTCCCTATTTCAAAAGGGAGTAATCACACCTTTAGACAGTTTATTGCTTTTCAGAAATTAAAAAAACCAGTAACAGCAAAAACCCCCTAAAAAAATGACCCCATTTTGTTTTAAACCCACCAAAAATTTTTAAAAGGTTTGCAATTTTTAACCAAGTGAAAAAAAGGGGGGGGAACCACCCATCAAAATTCTTCAACAATGTTTAAACCCTTTAAAAATTTTTTAAATGGTGAGCACCTTTTTTAGAAGAAAAAAACCCCCCCGGGCTACTAAAATTTTTTTTAAGAAAAAAATTAAACACTTTAAGAGTCGAATTTGTTACAGTTTTTTGACATAAAACCCCCCAAAAAAAATTTTTTTACTATCCCCCCTCTTTGCTTTTAGGGGCCCTTTAGCTTCCCCGAGTAGATTTTTTTCAATTAAAAAGGAAAGGCACTAAACTAAAAAGAATACCATAATGTAATTTCATTAAAAAAAAACCCCCTGTAAAAGTTTTTGCCAACAAATCAAATAAACCAAAAAAACCAAAGGGTGGGACTTTAAAAAAAAAAAAACTTTCCGGTTTTGTACATTTAAAAAATAACGGGTTTTTATCAGCCAAACAGCTTTTGATTGAAGGACATTTATATTCTTTTTTATTTCCATTAGATTCATTCTGCTCATTAACCCCTAAAAAAGACATAGCCCTAACAAGCAAAATCCCATTTTAAAAAGGGTCTTTTACAGAAAAATAAAAAGTTTTCCCCAAAAGGTTTCAGATTTCTTTGGAAATTGAAACTTTTGGGCCCTATTTTACCAAAAAAATTTAAATTTATTAAATTTATGACTTATTCATTTGGGATAAAATTCTTTTAAATTTTTAAATTTTTTTAAATTTCCCCCAAAAAAACCCACCTTTTTTGAGAAAAATTAATTTTTAAAGTGAATTTCAAAGCCCAATCCCCCGGGGAAACTCGGGAAGATTTCCCAAGAGCTCAAACCCCTTTGGGTTTTGGGGGGAAATTTTGTGGACACAATTACTTTTAGTCTTTTAGACTCAACTAAAACTTTAGCTTTTTTAATCATTTTTAAGGGTTTTTTCCGGGCCCTCATTTTTGAAAAAATTTTAAACGATGAGCGTTTTTACAGGTTTAAAAGGATAAGCACAATTTCCCAAAAATTTTGCCCCTGATTTTTATTAAAAGGGGGCCCATTAAAAAGATAAGAGAATAAGAGGTTAGAGCATTTTGTTGGACAAATTTAGACTTTTTGGGGAAAAGGGATTGGCATTTTTCTTTTTATTCTTTGTTTTTTGAAAAGAGCTGCTTTCTCGAAAAAATTTAAAATTCACAAAAAGTTTTGTTTTTTAATTTTTATTTTAGTCCTTAAGGTGAAAAAGTGAAAGTCATATTTCATATTGAACTATTATGTACAGACAGATATCTTTCAGGTCTTCTGTTAATTTGGTTTACTGTGTCTTATAATTAATGATAACCCAAGTTCTTTTTTAAAGAATTAGATTATTATATAAACAAAACAAATAAAAATAAGAAAGAACAAAAAAAAAATGTTAATGCAAAAACCTTTTTTGGGGCCCCCCCCGAAAAATACATCTCTGTTTTTTGGGGCAGTATTGAAGTCGTTTTTGGGGGGGGGTTTTTTTTTGCCCTGAATTACACCCCGGGGAATGTTGTTTGGCATGGGGTGTTTCATTTTTGGGGCCTACGGGGTTTTTTTAAAAACCCCAGTTTGGGGGTAACGGGCAGCCTTCGGGGCCCCACTGAGGCCCTTTTGGTCTTTTTTCAAATTTTTTTATTTAAAATTTTTTAAAATTTTTCTCTGGGGGGTTTTAGGTCAGGTGAGTTTACTAATCAGTCAAGCACTTGGATATCATAGTTGATGCCTTGTGAATTTTCTCCAAACCCTTGAATAAGCTTTACGTCATAAACCTCTTAAGTTGGGGTCGTCCAGCTCCCTTGTGCCCCTTTTTAAAAGTTGATAAATTTTCCCTAAATTTTTTTCCCCGAATCCCAAAACGCTAAAAAATCTTTACGACGGGCGAACCACTTCTCATCTTCAAATCATTTATTTCCGGGAAATTTCAAAAATTTAAAATGAAACTTGTTTGGGCAGATTCAATTCTAGTTTAAAGAAAGGTAGTTTTGTGTCCAAAACCTGGATTTTTTTCCTGCATTTGAAAGGAAAAACGGAAACCCATTAAATTTTAATTATTTTTACTACGGGAGTCTAAATTTAAATCGGGTTTTTCTGCAGTATGTAACTACTTAGTTTGGGAAGTTACCGGGTTTGGGGTTTTCCCCTAAAAAAGACATAAATTATCTGGCCCCTTTTTTTCAATCAAAGGGGCCACCCCCTGATCTTTTAAAGTAAATGTCCTGCCTTTTCTTAAAAGGGTTTGCAAACCCGCTCTCCCGCCCCTTGTAAAACAAACGCGCTGAAAAAATTTCCCCCAGGGACAGCGAACAAAGAGCTGTTGAATCCAATTTTAGTACCTTTTTACTAAGTTTAAACCCTGTAACAGGCGGGCCACATGAAATTATGTAAAATCTGAATGAGGAAAATTTATAGGCAAAAAACCCGTTCCCCCCTGGGCTAAATTTAAAAACCAACTGAAAATTAGCCCCGGAGGGATGACAGCCTTTTCATTAAAAAAGGAAAAGGGACAGGGCCCTCGTAAAAAATTTAAAAAGAGAATTTTTTTTTAAAAATAACCCCCTTTTGCCCCCTGCCTTTAAAGTGCAAATTTTTTTTGGTGATTTTTTTTTGTTCTTTTTAAAAAATATCTTAATTTGGGTCCCCCGGTTTTAAATTTTTTGCAGTTACCCCTTTTTTCCCCTTCATTGAGGAAGAAATACTGCGTCCTCATCTTTATCTTCTACACAGTTTACTTTAAATAACCAATCACATCTCTGTACCACAATAGTAAGATATCCACTCTTTTTACTTTTGAGTTTTATTTTTGATATAAATATAATCAGCAGTTAAATAACTTCATTAAAAACATGTTTCATATTTTTACATTTGACTTATTTCTTAAATTATTATGTTTTAAATATCATATTTATAACACATATTATCAGTGGTGGTTTTTGAGATGGACCTTTCTGCACAGGGTGACAGCCAGAAGGGTGTGGTGAGGCAAAAGAAACAAAACAAGTCATTTTTCCTTTGTATCACAAACAAGTTTTCTGTTTTTTGTTGCATGACCAGTGAATGAGGAGTGGACACCAACTTTCTTGCTTGCATCTGGACTGAGATGACCTCCATTTAAAAATATAAGTTTTGAACTTGTCAAATCAGGTCTTAACTGCTCTACATTGAATAACTGGACGTCTTTATGGCGCCGTTCATGGCCCGCCGTCTGCCATGTAAGCTCTTTTTGCTTTTTGTTTTTTTTTTTTGCTCTGATGCCTCTGCTCTGCTGGTCTATGGTCGCATAACACTTCTCAGTCTTTGTTATGTTAAGTTGCAGACATCTAGTTTAGGCCTTTTCTTAATGAAAGCTGACACCAATTTCCCCCCTCGGTGTGGTCCTGGATCTCAAGCTACAAACCATCTACTTTAAACGACAACCCTCTGATCTCCATTCCATGGCTGGCAACCTCAAGGCTCCTCATTACCCTCTTCCTCAGTGCAACCTGTCCATTCTCCAATGCTCTCATCAAACCTCTGCTCCTTGCAACACCATCGCCCTCCTTTAACCATCTAATCCACCACTTAGACCTCTTCCCCAGATTCCTCTCATTCCCCTTGGCATTCATCCTTTGCATCTATCAGTAAGCCTCTTGCATTCCTTCACCATTATTTCCATTCAATATTTCCTCTGCTCACCTCTTTCCTCCTCAGTGACTCTGCTGTCCCATGTTTCAAGAGAACCCACCCCAGACCAAGATCTCCTTCATGTTAATCACCATTATATTAAATACATTTATAAACCTTTCTCTGCCTTCTGGGAGTGTTCATGCATGTAGGTCAGACAGTTAAACAAAACCATAACACTCTGGCTACAACTCTAGTTTGTGCCACTTTTGTGCGAACAGCTGGATGTATAAATTGAGGCATCGCTGGATTTAATCTGTGAATCTATTGCTTCCTTTGGATCTAGATCCTTTCGCATATTGGTGGCGGCAGAAGCTTCCAGATGCCAATGTCAGGAATCTTTTATTTGGGATTACATTTTTCTTTCTCCCATGAATTGGATTTTATGTTTCTGACTGAGACTTGGCTTCAAGTTGGTGAGTTTTATTTTCTGAACTTCTCTCTCTGAGGAGAGCATTTTCTTTAGCTCTCCTCGGACTGTCAAGGGAAGTGGATTAGCCCCTGTTTTTAAATCCAGTTTTAATTGTGAGCTCCTTCCCACTCATTTTTTCCAGAGTTTTGGGCATCTATTGCCCACCGAAGTACAGCAACGGTTTTATTAAATATTTTCGTGATTTTTATGACATAATATAACTAATATTATATGTTTTTATGGCTGTTTTTAATAGTTGGTGATTTTGATTTAAATGTCTGATGCGAGGCTGCACCACTGGTCAAAGACTTTTTTTAAACCTCACACAGTCTGTCGCTGGTGCCACTTATGAAAAGAAAAACAATCTTGTGCTGTTTTATGGACTAAATATGGGCTCTCTGGAAACCGGAACTCTTTAATCAGACCATCTACCTGTCCTGTTGACTGCAGTGATCTGTGGTAGGAATCAATGTGCTGGATCATCTGTGCATTCTGCACACACAATGAACTCCAACACTACGCTGTGTTTCTCCACCAAAAGACTCTGTTTCCTGCAACCCACAGTTCTGCTCTGTGTCCAATTTCGAGAAGCTCACTGGTCTTTTAACTCTACTTGTGTTGATATTTTGAACTCTGTTGCTCCACTGAAGGTCAAATGATCAAAGTCTCCATCTCCGCCCTGGCTGAACAAAACCACCCACTCTCTCAGACGTCAGTGCAGACATGCTAAGAGTGTTGAGTGTGGGACTGAGAGGTTAAACTGTAAGTGGTTTAACTGGTTTATTGAAAAGGCCAGCTTGCTGTTACTTTGTGTCATTGCTTGTATCACATACAGTGTTTTAACAACTCAAAGAGTTGAACAAATGACTTACATAAACATATTTACTATCTATCAATGACTGTGCTGTAGATGAACAAAATGTAACTTGTGTTAGTAAAATGTTGGTAGAGTGCAATGTCAAATTTTCTCTGTGCTGTCAGTGTTTAAAAGGTAATTAGTGAGCATGAAATCTCAAAAAACACTTCAGCTTGTAGTGAAAAATATTAATACTAAATCGAAATAGCCTCTGAAAGTCAAAAGACTTTAATATGTAGACTGTTTCCTGTTATATTTGAGTTTAATTAGTGATTCATGATTGTTTGTGGAGCAAAATTAAAAAAGGTAATATTTTGAACCACTGACCAGGAAAGTTGTAAGTATTCATGGGAAAAAAAGCTTGCACAAAGATTTAACTCAATCGACAATTTATATGAACTTAAGGATAGTTTTGTGTAGCCAAAATAACAAACTTTTGCCTTTTTGTATTTATAGCTTCCAGTCAGTTTCAGGTTCCAGTATAAAGTTATTGGTATTACATATAGATATAGGGATACAGACATATTTCTATTTAACTAAAGAGGAAAGAGCCTTTGAATCTGAAGAAGCAAGATGGAGAAATGTACCTCAACAGTGTGTTTGAGTTTCAACCACTTCTGACAAGAGGCACCTCAAAAAGTATACTGTATGTTTTCACAGGCTTTCTAAAACCCAACCAACTGCCCTTTCTTTGAATCATTGAATTTATTAACAGTATGTTGTGTTTATTTTGTGTTGTATTTTGTGTCGCATGTATTTTGAGTTGTACAGTGCTTTTATGCTTAGACAGTATGGGGAAAACTGTGATGAAGACTTTTTACTGGCTGACTCTAGCAGACCGGCATCAGAAAATTAATATGTCCTCCTCTGAAGTATGAATCCACTGAACTAAGCCACTGGCAATCCCAAGCTGTCAAAAACGTTAGGAAAGCAGGAGTTCTAGCAGGAGTTCGGCACCATGCAGCATGCAATATGTGGTGTGTTTGAGTATGTTTCTGCGTGTTGGTGTGTTTGTGTATGAGTGCTCTGTCTTGTGCCTGTGATCATCCCAAATCCTCACATAGCCTTGTTTGAACCCTTTCAAGAATGACACACAAAAACGCACACAGAAAGATGGTAGGGGCAGCATGTGATAGCAGGGATGCTAGCCTGCCACAGCTCACGCTGTGTGTTCTTGAAGAGGTCGACACAGGAAGGACAGTCTGGCCTCCAACTGTAAAAGTTAAACCACTGAGTGACACAAGTAATTAGTAGCACATAATAAACCTATGAAATGTAACTGTTTCGTGTGCAGTTTAAGATCAGCTAGGTTTCAGTGTGTTTTAGAAGTCTTGATATTAAAGGGATAATGCTCTATTTTAGGCTTACATTGGTAAATAGTAAATGCCCTGCACTTGTATAGCACTCCATCAAGTCTGAGGACTCCAAAGCACTTTACACCATAATCAGTCATCCACCATTCATACACACATTCACACAGTGACAGTGGTAAGCTACATTGTAGCCACAGCTGCCCTGGAGCAGACTGACATAGGTGGGGCTGCCATACAATAGGTGTCACCGGCCTCTCTGGCCACCATCAGTAGGCAAGGCGGGTGAAGTGTCTTGCCTAAGGACCCAACGACCAAATCGGCAACCCACTGGTTACCTGGTTACCACTGTTGCCCCTGTTGGGACCCAGCCATGGGTTACAACATTAAAGGCCAGTAAGAACTTTTCTGGAACTTTCAAAATAAATCACAGGAACCTACTTCCAGCACAGCCAGGAACAGGAACAGGAAGGGGGTAACAGTGGACTTCCCGTGACGTCACTGTTTGAATAAAAACCCCGCGTTCCAACAAACGGATCTCTTTCCATTGAGATCCCCGCAGGAACCGGACAGGAGAGGCAAGCGCGTGTATGTTTCCTTGCTGGCAAGCAGACATAACTCTTCAACTTGGATCCAAAAGTAACTTCGATCACATGCAACAAAGTAAAGTAATGATTTGCTGTTCGAGTATCCGGCATTCAATCATATGAAGGGTGTAATGAGACAAGCGTGACTTGACTTCTCTTCTGAGGCCTCCAGAAGCAGCCCTAAGCGAAGCAGATTTCCCCCACGGCCTGGAAAAGATGCCTGGAACCGCATCCCACACCTCCCTGTGTGCACGTGTGCAGGTAGCGAGAGGCCGCATCACGGCCACTCAAGGAGCACCTTTGTCGTGTCTTTGTCGTACGGTTCGGCCGGACCAGCTAAAAGCCCTTCCCCACAACTGCGGAGGTTAGCTGCAAGCTAACTCTTTGCTTACCAACACGTTGATGTTTTCCTCAACGCCTAGGACAACTTCTCCTCAGCACAGTTCATGTAAGACGTAGTGTTTGGGCAGAAAAGATTAGTTTAGAGTTAAATAATTGAAATAATGTTCCTTTAATGACATTTGTTTTGGTTAGTGGTGAGAAACATAGCTGCAAAAAGGGCTAACAGACTAGCACTCAGCAAAGGATGTGTTCTGTGTTGTGTTTTTAAAGTTAAGATAAACTTTATTTAAAGGGTGGTTTTTAAACCACCAAGGGTGGTTTTTGAGAATTAGTCATTCAGAAGGTTGGGTCTATTCAGCAAATCATTCTTTAAATGTTATGTTATTAAAATAATGTTTTACCTGATCTTGCATTGTGAATGGTTGTTGGAAGGTATACCAATTATTGCCTAAATTGGTTCCAAGACTAACTTAACTTCATTTCCAGATTCTTCAAGATAATCCTGAAGAAAGATGGAAAAAAATGGGCTCAGGGAAATTCGTTGGGTAAAAAGATGCAACAGGAGTATATTAAAAGGGAAAATATATCAGTGCTTAACAGAATCGTAAAATAATTTGAAAAAAAACATGTTTTAAAAATATTGTGGTAATAAATAAGTGGTGATAGATTTTAAAGAAATAAAAGGGGTAGAAAAAATAAAACAGCAAAAAATCCACCTGTTTTGATTTGAAATTAGCTGTATAAATAAAAATAGTGGATTAAAATAAAAATATATTTGTTTATATCTGACTAATTGATTAATAATTTATAAAATCTCTTCTTTTTATTATTTCGTTGCGTTTAATGGCATACTAATTTATATTTCAAGCTACTTTTCGATCCAGTAATTATTTATTGAGTGATTTAATTATTTCTGTATTTATTCTTAATTATGGCAGGATAAGACTCCATAAGATTAGAAAATAATCTTTGTCCCACTCAATAGCTGTGATGCCTCTTAAGCAATTTCTACACCAAAAACAAAGAACGCCTGAAGATTCAGGTACAGATTTTCTCCACAGTTGCCTGTTCACACATGCACTTCACAGTGGGTGACTCTCACTGTGAGGCAAAATCTCACAACAATAATTCAGACTGGCACGGTGGAGTACACCGGAGGAGACATGATGTAGAAAGTACACTGTGAATCACAATGTTTGTTTACAGCACCTGAGATGGCAGAAAAGGCTCCTACTTTGTGTTGCCAAAAATTTCTGCAACAAAACACAATTTTAGTCATCATACTAATACTAAAATATATTTAAAATATTATTATTTATTCAACAGAACTACAACATATATTATGTGTGTTTCTTTTCAAGAATTGTTGTTGCAAGAGATTTTAAATGTAACTCTGATAAAACCAGTCAGAAGAGAGGAATGATCACAGCACCATGGAAAAAAAGCAAATAGGAGGATAAAAAACATTGTAAAATGTTTTGCTGCCTGTTTGTTATTTCATCTAAGCATTTTATGTTTGAATTAAATTGAATTGAATTGAATTGAATTTTATATTCCTTTGGCAAATTGTTAGTAAAAAAATGTTTCATGTTTTAAATATATACTAAATAATCAGATAACTGCTTAAAACTGTTTGAACTACAAAAATTATAATGTTTACCTGAATTAGCAAAGGGTACATTAGATTTCAGAGGTCAGTCATGCATTAAAATGGTTGATTTCGAGTTTCTGTACCCTGGCCCATATGTTTAAAGATAAGATTACCATCTATGCCAGCAATTCTCAAAGTTTAAACTTCTATCTGCATCTGGAGCAAACAGCAAATCAATTTAGACCTAGTTCATACCTTATTTTTAGGGCACAAACAGCCGAGTTTCAACCTATAGCTCTGACTGAGACCTGAACACAGCATAGCGAGGTGCTCTAACAGTAGTTAGAATTAAAGTTACAACGTTCAAAGCAAAGTTCATAAGTTATGAAGCAGGAGGACAACTCTTTGTGTAAGCTTTTTTCACACACAATTAACTAAATCCTCAAAGAAAACATGTTCTAGGCTGAGTTATTAACAAGGCATATCAAAACAGTGAGAAAACAAGCTAATGCAAGCCAAGGACCTCAGCAAACAGTTTCCGGTGCAAAGATCCCCATCAGAGTGAGATGTATCATTTCTAAAGACTTTCAGTATCCCAATGAGTTAGACAGAAGTTTAGAAATAATTGCCAAACCTATTTGTGTGTTAGATGATGTGTATAGCAGCTTCCCAAAATTCAGTTTACTCTGTGAAGGAGAAATAAAACATTGTCCAAAAAACTTCAGAGGGGTTGGTGGTGGGGTATTTGGATATTAGTGGTTGCTTTAAAGAAATTTATATTATTTCTCTACTGAACTAACTTTCTTTAAAACAATTTAGTGTGATACTTTTTTGGTAAAAGACTTTACTTGCTAAAATACAGAGTTCCGAAAATTTTGAACAGAAAAAAAAACATTTGTTTAAAAATTATAAAATAATTTCATGCAGCCCAGGGTTTAGACAGCTCACTGAATGCAGATAGTAATAATTTTCTTCACTTGGTAGCAATGTTTAATAACTACCTCTGGGTATTTGTGCATTTTATAACCGAGAATATGAAGTTGAAGTGTCTTGATGCACTTCTAATTTAGCTTATTTATTTTCTTTTTTGTGTGTGTAAAAAAGGGAACTTTAAGACAGAGAAGGCAATTAAGTTGATCAAAAACTATAAACTCCCAAAATTAGAGCTCTCATTATGCGTTGCTGTCAAAAAGTGGAGCAGCTTAAGGTCACAAACAAACAATTGTACACATAATGTGCCACTTCTTTTGTTTGTATGTTGTAAGCAAATTTAATATTAGAAATTTGCTCATTAATAGTCACTCTAGACCTTTGAGCTTATCTAGAAATTAGATTTAGAATTTCAACATGAAGTTTGGAAATCCCTACTCTATACCAAGTCCACCTGATTTGAGAAACATTTCATATTTACTTTGAGTTTTCACCAATAAAAGTTAACGAGCTATTAAAAAAAATAGATATGCTACTGCTGTACAAAGACAAAGTTATTTCAAAAGGCCACTGTGGATACGTTGAACTAAACATTTAATTTTAAAGTATCATTTTCTTTAATTCAGTGAATTGTTAAGAAAAACTGTGAGATGAGTACACAATTTTTTAAGTTAAAGTACATATGAAGATTGAGACAGTTTAGCCAAGAAGTTCAGTCACCAAAATCAAAAACAACACACTGGTTTCTACCAAAATCAAAAACAACACACAGGTTTCTACAAAAGGGCTTTTTATTATCGATTTCTTTACTCTCAATATAGACTTTTAAAGCTTTTCTTTCACTGGCATATTAAGCTCGCACAATGTGTTACATTTTACAGTATTTAGTGCAATAATTACCCAATAAGCCTCAAAAGTACAACAAAATTAAAAAAATATTACAAAGGAAATCCACGTTGAACTACATACAACTCGTTTGTGATTTTTATGAAATAGTAAATCCAAGGACTTCAGACATTTTATATACATTTAAAATTCACTTAGAGAAGTGTTCTAACATTATTAAAGGAAGCTTTAGTAAGAACTTGGTCTTTGCAACATTTCAATATACAGTATGTAGGATATTATATGATGTAGAACGTTAACCACATTTACATTTTACTGCTAAATCACAATAAATTATATGTATAAAAAAGATGACATAGGTAAGATTTCATACACTTTTCTATCAATTCAACAAAAATCAGAAATTGCATGCCAAACAAGGGCCTTGTCACCATGGCAACGATGGGTGAGTCATCTTAGCAAATTTATGACACTGCACTTATTGAACGACTCTGGACAGACACTGAAAAACATGAATATATTTAGCCAAAGTATAGACCCAAGACACTTTTCCTCTCTGTGGAGAAAAACACCTATGACACAAGCTGCATTCGTAAATAGTCGAATTACACAGCCAAATTTAAGAGAAGATAGCATAAACTCACATACTTGATGGAGGGATGATACATCCACCAGTTCTGCTCCTCAGTGTTCTCCTCCTCCTCTCTATTTCTGTGGTTTGGACTGTTAATCAGCAGTACAAACCAGCAGACTGGAGGAAAATCACAGCCTATCAAACAATTTTAGATCTGTTCACATTCTACAGCAGCAACACTACCACTCTCTCTCTCCCTGCTTGTGTTTTAGAGTCTACCAGTGCCTTATTCTTCCTCTCTCTCTTCCTCTGACCTGCTCTCAATCTCCTTCTTTCTGTATCCCCCCCCCTTCTTTCTGTAACACCCACCCACCCACAGACCAGTCTGTAGCTCCAACCTCCACTTTTGCAATGTTCGAGAGAGCAGGAAGCTGAGAAAAGATACGGTGAGGTGTTTTTGCTAAAGATAGTGATATACAGAACAGTTGATGATAAAGACATTTGACAACAGAAGAGTTGGCTGTTGCCCACAGAGAGACTTTCAAATGAAAGGTGTGATATTTGTGTGTTCATAAAATATAGAAAGCAGCAAGTCTGGCGAGGAGAAATAACTGCAATATATGGTAATAGACATAAAGCACTTTGAGTCATCTCTTGCATTACATTGGGGATGAGGAGGTGGGTAACACCTTCTTCTTGTTTTCACCACTTGGTCAGTTGACATGAATTCCAGCAGAGTAGTTTCTTCTCCTAAGCAGCCTCAAAACTGATATAGACAGATGAGGAATATCAGTGTGTAATAACATTTTGAACTTACATAAAGTAGGTGATCAATTTCCAGTCAAATTCTGCATCCAAGGAGATAGTTCGATGATAAAGTTAAGTTAAAAGTCAGAACTTTAAATGTTTTTTCACTGAAAAATTACATTAATGGCCATAAGGCAACCAACTGTCAATGATGTGGCTGTTTTGAATAGAGATTTACTGAATATACATCAATAGATGTGAAAAAGGACAAAAATAAATTACCTTAACAAAAACTCTGAAGGCTAATAGAAAATGTTTCAATTTTATCAATAGACTCAACAGAGTTTGCAAGTAGTTATCATATATTGATGGGAACTTGAAATCTGGATGCTGAATTTGGGCTGCAAGAGTGGGCACACACTTCTTAAGGGGTGAATGTGGTAGGGGCTTATTCTGTAACCAGTGGGTAGCAGATTCGAACCGCTGCTCCGTTTATCTCATCCTTGGCCAAGACACTACACCCGCCTTGCCTGCTGATGGTGGTTAGAGGACTCGGTGGTGCTTATTGTATGGCAGCCTCACTTCTGTCAGTCTGCCCCAGGGCAGATGTGGCTACAGTGTAGCTTACAGTGTGAATGTGTGTGTGAATGGGTGGATGACTGATTGTAGTGTGAAGTGCTTTGGGGTCCTTGGACTTGATAAAGCGCTATGCAAGTGCATGCCATTTACCATTTAACAAGCTGTTTTTCTTAAACATAAAAACACATAAAAACAGTGTAATATAGTTTACACTGATTCACTACTCCTATGGAGTAAGAAATAAAATGTCTGTATGACAACTGGCATTCACCTCACCGAATCAATAACATGCAACATATAACCTGTAACTGAAAAAAATGTCCTTCCTTTTAAATAATAAGGTTTGTCTGTGCACATAAATGGACATCTCATAGGTATTATTACTTTTGTTATTAACCTTTATTTATCTAGGTGAGTCAATTGAGGATCATTTTTCATTTATAATGAGGACACTGATTAGACGTCTGCGGTTCAGTGAAAAATCATGGGCACATTTGGTTACGTCAGAAAGTTGTACAGATGCACCTAAAGTTAAAAAACTACAATGCAAATTTATTGGATTCAATATTAAAATTTGAAAATGTTCAAGTGTTTGCAAAGACAGATTACGTAGCACCATCTACTGCACTGGAGGAGTGGTAAAGGCGTAATTTTTTCCTTTTTTTTCTTTTTTTTTTTCCCCCTTTTTTTTTGCACTCGGTGGATTGTTTTTTGGGGTTGAAGGCTCTCTCTTTTGGATCTGAATTTCTCTCTACTGTGATATCTCTTACTTGTTTAATACATAAACACGTTAAAACACATACTTTTTTGTTCTGTTTTAAGTTTTGGCGACTCCTCCGTTTTTTACACGGTTTTTTTCTAGTAGTGGTAAGGGGGTCGCTAATTCTGCGTTAGCTTTAGCTCCCCAATGGCTACCCGTTTTCTGCTGTTTTTTTACCTCTCTGGGGTCTCCTCCTCTCTCCTGCCCCCTTCTGTGTCAAAAATGTTCGGTACTCCTCTGCCCCCCCTTTAGTGATAATGGTACGTGTAAAAAATGTAGCATTTTTTAGGTTTGGAGGCGAGGGTGTCGGATTTTGGAGGCCCGGCTCCGCGCTGTTAAAAAACCAGCAGAAAGCCGAAGCCCCCTTAGCTAGCGCGGAGCCACTGAGGGTAAACCCCCCCCGTAGTATTCCTCCAGCAAACCCCGTGCAGCCGGGATCTCAGGCCCGGCTGGGTGACGGTTAACGTAGGAAACCCATAGTCCCCTAGATCTCAGCCCACAGGTCACCAACAACCCGTCTGCGTTTTAATAGATTTTCCCCGCTCAGGGGACACACCTGCTGAGAAGCCAAGGCTCTGGTAATGGCAGCTCCATAGTCAGAAAGTGGCCACTAGAGACACCAGCGACCATAGTCAAATGTCTGCCAGGGGGCCCAGAACGGGCGACATCAAATCCTACCTTTAAATGCTGGCTAAGGATAAAAGGAAATACAGTAAGATTGTTATTCACGCTGGCGGTAATGAACACCCGGTTACGTCAAATGGAGGTCATAAAAGTTAATGCTGCTTCGGTGTTTAAGTTTTGGGCCCAAAAAACAATGTTTGGACTCCTGTAATTTTTCTTGGTCCCCCCCCGATTTTGCCAGTGACGACATGGTTTTAGCCGCATGCTGTCATTCGACCACTGGCTTTTTGGGGGGTTTTCCCGAAAAAACGATGTGGGTTACATTGATAATTGGGGGAAGCATTTTGGGGAAACCTGGTCTGATCCGGAGAGACGGCAGCCATCCCACTTTTGGATGGAGCAGCTCTTTTTTTCTAGGAATCTGGCCGAATTTATTAGTTTCCCAAAAAATTGACAACCCCGGGTTCAGACCAGGAAGCAAGGGTCAAAGTTTAAAACACTCCTCTCTCCAGCTTCTGTTTGCTCCCCCCCCCACCCATTACCCCTATTAAGATAGTGTCTCGCCCACGGCCCAAAATTTGAATAGATTTTAAAAAAAAATTATCTAAAAAGAGGAAATCAGGGAAAATCTAATAAAAATAAACACAACTCAGATAAAAAAAAAAAATAAAACCCAAATTTAAAATGTGGGTTTACGGGAACATAAGAGAACTCCCCTCTTCAAAGACTTTGCTAGTTAGTGACCTGATTTTGTGACAATCAGATTGATTTATTTTTGCCTCACAGAAAAACCTGGCTGCAGCAAGAGGATTATGTTACCTATAAAAAGATCAAACTCCTACTAATTATTTAAATTTTCACATTTTCCTCGAAAATACTGGGCCGGGAGGAGGAGGAGTAGCAACCATCTTTTCAGTCCGATTTTTTTGATTAGTCCCAGACCAATCAATAGCAACAACTCTTTTGAAAAATTTAATCCCTTTGGTTTTTCCTCATCCAATTTCAAAAGCACTAAAAAAAACCACTTCTGTTTTGGTTTTTTTGTACCGTCCACCAGGCCCTTAAAACTCTCAATTTTTAGATCAGTTTTTCAGACCTTTTATCTGATTTAGTGTTAAATACGTAAAAATTTATTATTAGTGGGGGATTTTAACATTCATGTTGACACTGAAAAGTGATAGCTTAAATATAGCCTTTAATTGGGTATCTTAGACTCAATTGGCTTTTACTCAAAAAACATTAACAAAAAATACCCACGTTTTTCCCTTATTTCTCTGGACCTTGTGCTGACATATGGGCTGAGTGTAAAAGACATAAAAATATTTTCTCACAACCCTGTGCTGTCTGACCCAATTTTTTTTAAAAACCCCTTTGGGGTTTAAATTAACAGAATACTCCACACCTGAAAGAAAAAATTTCATTATAGTAGATCATTATCAGACAATGCTGTAAAAAACCTTTAAAAAATCTGTTTTTCCACTTTTAAAATTTCCTCATTATCACAGAAAAAAACAGAGTGGAAGGGCAATAATTTTTTTTCTTCCCCTTCACAAATTTGGATTCTTTTTTTCATAGTTTTGTTACTTCATCATTGGGGGTGCATTTAGACAAATGCAGCCCCCTTTAAATGAAGGAAAATTATTCATAGGAGGCAGGCTCCTTGTTTAAAATTTAGATCTTTTTACTTTAAAAAGCACAATGTTAAAAAATTGGGGGGCGAAAAAGGCGCTCTACACACCTAGAGGATTCCTACTTAATCTGGAAAAATAGCCTAGTTTTTTAAAAAGACACTTCACCAAGCTAGAACAGCTTATTTCTCATCCTTAAAAAAAGAAAAAAAGAATAATCCTAGGTTTTCTCTTTAAATACAGTTGCTAAAACTTACACAGAGCCATAGCTCTGTTTTGAGCCATCCCTTCCCTTAGCTCTCAGCAGTCATGACTTTTATGGGATTCTTCCAAAATAAAATTGTTTTTTTAAGAAAAAATTCTTGACATACTCCCAAAAATGATTACTTCATCCTCAAAAAAGTGAGACAACATTGGAAAGTAACTGAAAACCTGATCTGTGGTTTTGACTGTTTTTAGATTTTGTGGAGCTTCCAGAGTTTTAGGGAAATATTAGCTTCATCTAAACCTTCAACTTGTATGTTTAGACCCAAAACCCAACCCAAAATTTTTTTAAAGGGGAAATGTTTCCCTCTGATTACCAGCCCCCATTTTGAAATGATTAATCTATCTTTAAGTAAATGGGGATATGTACCACAGGCTTTTAAGGTAGCTGTAATTTAAAACCCTTTGCTTAAAAAACCTTTGGGTTTATCGAGATGACTTAATAAATTACAGACCGATATCCAATCTTCCATTCTTATTTTAAAATTCTTGAAAAATAGTTGCTAATCAAAATGTGTGAGCATTTACACAGCAATGACCTGTTTGAAAGTTTCAGTCAGGTTTCAGAGCTCATCATAGCACTTTTAAAACAGCTTTTGCTGAAAGTCACTAATGATATTCTTATTGCCTCAGATAATGGACTTGTGTCTGTACTGTTCTGTTAGATCTCAGTGCTGCATTTGATACAGTCGATCAAATAAATTTTCCTAGAAAGGCTGGGAATATGCTGTAGGGATCAGGGGGGAAAAAGCGCTATGGTGGTTTAAATCTTATTTTTCTGACAGATTCCATTTTTTCCCTTAAATGATAAAACATCTTTAAAACCCCCAGGGTAATTTTTGGATAAACCCCAAGGGGGTTTAGTACTTGGGGGCCAAATTCTCTTTACTATATAAAAATGCTTTTCCCAAAAGGTAAAATTATCAGGGCAGCATAGAATAAAATTTTCACTGTTACGCTGATGACACTCAGCTTTACTTATCCTATAAATCCTGATGAGCCCCAAACCCTTTAGATAGACTACAAAACCCATGTCTTTAAGAAAATAAAAAACTTGGATGACTTTTAAAATTTCTGCTTCAAATTCAGACAAGACAGAAGTTTTTTGTCTTTGGACCGGAGTCTTTAAAAAAAAAAACTGCTTAGTCAAACCACTTAAACCGGGTGGGCATTAAATTTGACCTCCGATAATAAATAAAAAACCTTTTGGTGTTATTTTTTGACCAGGGAATGTCATTTAAATCCCATATTAAACAAGGGTTTTTAGGATTTCCCTTTTTTCATCTCCGGAAAAACATTGCCCAAAAATTAGAAATATCCTGTCCAGGATTGATGCTAAAAAACCTAGTCCATGCATTTTTACTTCAAGGCTGGACTATTGAATTTTTTTACTATCAGGATGTCCACAAAATGGCAGTTAAAAGCCTTCAGCTGATTCAAAGGTTGCTGCAGCAAGAGTTCTGATGAAAATTAAAAAGAGAGATCATATTTCCCCTATTTTTAGCTTCCCTTTAAATTTGGCTCCCGTTTTAAATCCAAATAGAATTTAAAAATTTTTTCCTCCCCACATAAAAAAAAGCCCTTAATGATCTAGCTCCCTTCCAATACATCAGAGATATTTTTTCCATACCCCCCCTTTTTTCCTAACAGAAAAAAACTTCGTTTTTTCAGACTGCAGGTTTTTTTTTTTTTTTTTTTTTTTTTTTTTTTTTTTTTAACAACTGGTGGTTCCTAGAGTCTTTTAGAAGTAGAATGGGAGGCAGATCCTTTAGTTATCAAGCTCCTCTCCCGGGGGGAACCCGGCTCCCAGTTTTTGTCCTGAGGCGGACACCCTGTCTATTTTTAAGGCTAGGCTTAAAAAATTTCCCCTTTTTGGAAAAACGTTATAGTTAGAGGGTTTTAGGTTATCCTGAGCTATCTTCCTTATTTTAGCTCCGTCTTCTTCTCCCCTTGTGGAAGGAAGTAAGGGGAGTCAGGTTTTGGGCCCAAAAACCGGCCCCTATTACGGTTGAGGTGCAAACACACCCTCCATTTCTGCTACCTGTATGACCCCCTCTCTTTTCCAATGGTTATGGTCAATCTGACAGAGAGAGGTATCCCAATCATTGTGGGGTTTTTAGTATAAAAAAAATTTGGCCATCAGTGGGGCTCTAGATGGAAAAAACTGTCTACTTTTAAGGCTAGGCTTAAAAACTTTCCGTTTTGATAAAACTTATTTGTTAGAGTGGCTTAGGTTTTTCCTGAGCTATCCCCTTGTAGTTATGCTGCTATAGGCTTAGGCTGCAGGAGGACATAAGGACCACTTTCACCCTCTTCGCTACTTTTCTCACACTACCCCTAAATTTTTGCATTATTTGCTGTTATTTCAGCTTTTAACTTTGTTTTCCCCTCTTTTCTCTTCCTAGAAGCTAAAACCCTGGCCTGACTCTGTGTCTACCTGTGACACCTTTTTTGGAGAGGGGAGTTCCTCCGGGCTTCTGCTGGAAAAAAACTTAATGCTCACCCTCTACCGATGATCCCCATGGCCCTGTCTTTCAGTGTTTAACCCTTTCTCTCTCCTAGACATAGCTACTGACTGAGCTTTTACTGTGACTAACAATGTGCTCTCTTCAGACTCTAAAACTTAAAAACGGGCTCAGAGTTTATCTGTTTCCTTCTTTCTAGGTAAAAACGACTAAAGGAGCTACATCCATTAACATTTACCTTTTTTCCTTCCCCATAGAAAGTACTCCTGGATCAGTGCTTCTTTATTCTCTTTGTGCCCCTCTGCTCTGTTCTCTCTAACCCCCAGTCCGGTCGTGGCAGATGGCCGCTCACACTGAGCCTGGTTCTGCTGGGGGTTTTTCTTCCTTTAAAAGGGAGTTTTTTCCTCTCCACTGTCGCTACATGCATGCTCAGTATGAGGGATTGCCTGCAAAGTCAACGCCAGTGACTGTCCACTGTCTCTACATGTTCATCTGGGAGAAGTGAATGCTGCAAGTCACTGACTCGATGCAATCTGCTGGGTTTCCTTTCCTTAGATAGAAAAACTTTTTATCCAATTTGAATAAATAACAAAATCTGGCTGCACTGTTCAATGATTAAGATTAATTGGAATGTATGTACCTGACTTTTGTGAAGTGCCTTGAGACGACATGTGTTGTGAATTGGCGCTATATAAATAAACTGAATTGAATTGAATTACATAAGAACTGTTAACATCAAGCACAAAGTTATTTCCTATAGGTGAGAATTTAACATACAGCACTTCTATCTGATGGTCTCTTAAACAGATTTGATTGTGTGGAGGAAACCAAACAGTGCACATCATACCGTTTTGGGACAACAATGCAGTTTACATGATTTCTACTTCAAAGCTTCTGTAAAATATTTAATATCTTTCAATTTTAAATACTTCCTACACAGCAAAATTACCATTAATGCAAAAAGTAGCAGATTTCCACATTTCCTGATTAATACTTAGTATGTAACGGTTAAATAATTACCTGTGAATGAATATCAGGGTATTCATTGAACCAGGTCTCGTACTTGTACTTGTACTCGTACTCGTCGCCTTCTGCTTTATCCAGGACCGGGTCGCTGGGGCAGCAGACTCAGTAGAGACACCCAGACTTTCCTCTCCCGAGACACCTCCTCCAGCTCCACCGGGGGAAGCCCAAGGCGCTCCCAGGCCAGCCAAGAGAAATAGTCCCTTCAGCGTGTCCTAGGTTGTCACCTGGGCCTCCTCCAGGTGGGACATGCCTGGAACACCTCCCGGCAGAATCTCATTTCAGCCAGTTGTATCCGGGATCTCGTTCTTTCGGTCATGACCGAAAGTTCACGGCCATAGGTGAGGGTAGTAACGTAGACCGACCAGAAACTAGAGAGCTTCGCTGCACACCCGAAAGGACTCCTTCCCTGCTGGGATCCAACATGCACAGGGAACAGGTCTGACTTAGTGCAGGCAATGCGGACAGAGACCAGATGGCCCCTAATAAAGGGCCCCCGACTCTGTACTCCTGGAGCACCCCACACAGGACACCACGAGGGACACAGTCGAATGCCTTCTCCAGGTCCACAAAAGACATGTGGACCGGTTGGGCAAACTCCCATGAACCCTTGAGCACCCTACAGAGGGTTTGGAGCTGGTCCAGTGTTCCACGGCCGGGACAAAAACCACACTGCTCCTCCTGAAGCCAAGGTTCGACTATCAGCCGGACTTTCCTCTCCAATATCCTGGCATAGGCCTTACCAGGGAGGCTGAGGAGTGTGATCCCCCTATAGCTGGAACACACCCTCCGGTAACCCTTCTTATGAAGGGGGACCACCACCCCGGTCTGCCAGTCCAGAGGCACTGTCCCCGACAGCCACGTAATGTTGAAGAGGCGTGTCCACCATGACAGCCCCACAACATCCAGAGATCATCCACCCCCGAAGCCCTGCTACCGTGGAGCTTTTTAACCACCTTGGTGACTTTAGCCTGGGTGATGAAAGAGTCCAACCCTGAGTCCACAGCCTCTGCTTCCACCAGGGAATGCGTGACGGCAGGATGAGGAGATCCTCAAAGTACTCCTTCCATCGCCTGACAATGTCCCCAGTCGAGGTCAGCAGCTCCCCACCTCCACTGTAAACAGCGTTGGCAAAGCACTGCTTCCCCCTCCTGAGGAGCTGGATGGTTTGCCAGAATCGCTTCAAGGCCAACCGGTAGTCCTTGGCCTCACCGAACTCCTCCCAGGCCTGAATTTTTACCTCTGTCACAGCCCGGGCTGCGGCATGTTTGGCCTCACGGTACCCTTCACCCGCCTCAGGAGTCCCACACGCCAACCACAGCCGACAGAACTCCTTCTTCAGCTGGACAGCATCCGTACTGCCGGTGTCCACCACCGGGTTCGGGGATTACCGCCGCGACAGGTACCGCAGACCTTACAGCCACAGCTACAGGTGGCGTGGAGAACATAGTCCTCTCAGACTCTACATCCCCAACCTCCCCTGGAATCTGGTCAAAGCTCTCCCGGAGGTGGGAGTTGAATACATCACTGCCCGAGGGCTCTGCCAGATGTTCCCAGCAGACCCTCGCTATACCCTTGTGCCTGCCAAGTCTGTCTTTCTCCTCTTCCAGTGGATCCAACTCATCACCAGGTGGTGATCAGTGGACAGTTCAGCCCCTCTCTTCACCTGAGTGTCCAAAACATGCGGCTGAAAGTCTGAAGACATGACAACAAAGTCGATCATCAACCTCCTGCCTAGGGTGTCCTGGTGCTAAGTGCATTGATGGACACCCTTATGCTTGAACATGGGGTTCATTATGGACAATCCGTGACTAGCACAGAAGTCCAATAATGAACACCTTCCCATCAGGAAGGCCTGAACCAGGCCTGCTAACACTAATTAGATAATTGATGTGAAGTTTTTGGCTAACCCTTCCAAACTGTTTTTGTTAGCTGCAGTAGTGACATACAGTATGTCCCTACAAGACCTATTGTCAATCTTGTCATGCCAGATTTCATCACACATAGCAGGCAAGCTGTTATAGACAGCTGGACACACGACATGGGAGCCAAATCCAAAACCAGAGGTACTGTTTTGAGCATCCTGTTGATTTTACTACAGAAGGCTGTCAGTCAAACTATATAAACCAAATGTCTGCACAGGCAGCACTCTGCTGTCTACTGCAAACACAAAGTAACACCAACACCATCAGTGCCCGACAGACAGGGTAAATTGAAATTTTCCACATAAATCAATCAAACTACATAATTTTAAAGGAGATGTCCTTCACATTCCAAGTGTGGTTTTAGAATATAAGAATTAAGAAATATACTATTGACGTTACTGGTTAAAGCAAACCATATAAATACTGTACTTTTTATATACCTGCAGTTACATAGGCATGCCTAAATTATCTTTAAAAGGAAGCATGAATATAAAACATCACTTTTAATTTCAACTAAACACATTTAACAAAACAAACTTTCCAATTTAAAACTACAAGTCAATAGGTTTCTCTCTCCTTTGACTCAATCAACTTATTTCCTCACCTAACCTTACCCAGTATCCTATGAATGTTTCAAAGTAATATTTTTCTCCTCAAATTTCCCTCTTTTATTGCATAAACGGAATGAATGGGATTGACTAGATTTAAAAGCTGAATTTTCAGAGATTTTTAGATTTTTTTCTTAATCCTGGATATTTTTCAAATTTGTAGACAAAAAAAAATGTAATGAATTTTCAATAAATATTTTAACTACCGACTCCCCCATAATAACCATGTTGGATTTCAGAGGGCTCCAACTCTTAGTGTATTGCACATCCTATTCTCCTTTAATATCAAATTGTTGAATCTAAAACTACAAGAAAACCTAAAAAGACAAACAAATTCATGTTAAAAATTGTATCACTGTCAGCAGCTCACTTTCAGCTTAGCAACCCTGAAGTAAAATCAGCATTGATGAAGGGTTATGATATACACTGCAACTGAGCCCCTAATCATACCCACTTCTTAAACACACAGAAAAATAAGACTTTGAATTAGGAAAATAGTGTCAGGTTCAAAATCATTTACTGAAGGTTTGTAACTGGCCATCACTCTGTTCTATTAAAATATAAATATTGCACAATAAGATATTACTTGGGGTACTTTAAAGTTTGATTATTTGAACAATTGAAACCAAGACTTCATTGTAATTATTAAGAAAAATTAGTATCGTATGTAGGAGCTGTGAGTTCAGACTTAAGAGACAAGAGACTTAAGAGACAACAAAAGCACTTTGATAATGGTTAGATAAACTTCCCTGCCTTTACCTTTTACATTAAATTGTCCATCTATTGTCTACACCTGCTTATTTTTACAGTTTTGAGAGGGGACTGGTGACTTCTGTTAAGCTAGATATACATCTACTTAAATCAGAATATGCTGAGAAACTTCAGGCTAAGACAAAATAATCTCCTCCCTATTCTCCTGGTTTAGTCTGTACTTAAATCGGTCAACAGACAATGTGAAGCACTTTGTGCATAAATTCTAAAAATATTTTCTATTTAATGTGCCCTTACCTGTTTAATACACAGTCTCCATGTCTTTTCTATTCTTTCACTTTGTTTCGTTGTAATTGGCGAATAAATTTGTTGTTTGTCACCACATGCAAATATAAGGGAGAAAAGAGAGCCGACAATTTCTAGAAAAGCTTTTGTTTTCTGGCATTCTGCGGCTTCCAGTCAAGCCAGATTCACGCTTTTCCACACACATATATTTCACATAATGTGCAAAAGAAACAGGATTTACCACAAAAAACATATTTTCACAAGCTGTGAACCATTGTATTTATACATGTTTTAAAATTAAACATTACAGACAAGCTGCAAATGTAAGTCCTCGTAAGCAGTAAAATCACATCTTCACAGCGTTTATACTTGTAGATCTGAACATTTTTCAGCGCACTAACTTCATCAGGAAGTGCTACTATCTACTTGGAAAACACAGTTCCAGCTCTTCCTTTTAACATTGTTCCTGTGTATGCACAGGCTTCCCTGCATACAATTCTTAGTGTATTACTTAGTGTATTACTAAGAATTCTTTGAGAAGGTGTAATGTGTGATATTATGTCTTGCTAAGCCACTTTTCCCCTCCTTTTCTCATGAGTATTTCTGTACTGTTGCAGCATTCCGCTGTACTTCCCTCCAGGGCTTTCCACCTTTTAATGGGTTGTTCCAGTTTGGTCTCTCGAGAAAAAGTAAAATAGCTACGTAACATGAAGCTTGGTACTTGGCCTCACAAACAAAACATGTTTTCTTTTTATCCCAAAGCGATACAACAAGACTTTCAAAGTAGTGTATTTCTGCAGTGTTTTGTGTTATGTGTTTATGTTATGTTATATATAAGAACATATATATAATAAAATGGCAAAAAAGTGCAAGTCTCAGCAGCCAGTAATTAAGAAGAGGGACACGTTCATGCAATTTATGGAGTGTTTTTAATAGATTCCTAACCTTTCAGCCTCTCAACCTCATACAAAAGATTTAAGAGTAAATAGCATAATATTTTAGAGCTGTACTACCAATAAATATTTAAAATATAAAGATAAACACATCATAACTGAACTTTAATTTTTTTTAAGTAATCCTAAAATCAGCCTTTGTGGCCATGCCTCTCTCAAAAACAGGAAATGAGTACTATATATAGATAATGACATGTAAAATGTATCCATAGTGCCTAATAAACTATAGTTTTTCATAGAACAGATCTTTCTTGATAGATTTTTATTTGGAACTAATCATATTATCATATATCAACGTCGGTTTCAATGGTGCAAGGAGAGCAAATCTTGGGATGTGGACAATTTGAAACATGTATTGTTCTCTGATGAGTCTACCTTTACTGTTTTCCCCACATCCGAGAGAGTTACGGTGTGGAGAAGCCCCAAAGAGGCGTACCACCCAGACTGTTGCATGCCCAGAGTGAAGCATGGGGGTGGATCAGTGATGGTTTGGGCTGCCATATCATTGCATTCCCTTGGCCCAATACTTGTGCTAGATGGGCGCGTCACTGCCAAGGACTACCGAACCATTCTTTAGGACCATGTGCATCCAATGGTTTAAACATTGTATCCTGAAGGCGGTGCCGTGTATCGGGATGACAATGCACCAATACACACAGCAAGACTGGTGAAAGATTGGTTTGATAAACATGAAAGTGAAGTTGAACATCTCCCATGGCCTGCACAGTCACCAGATCTAAATATTATTGAGCCACTTTGGGGTTTTTGGGGAAGGGGTCCGGGAAAACGTTTTTTCCCCCACCAGTGTCACGTAGTGGACCTGGCCACTATCCTGCAAAAAAGAATAGCTTAAAAACCCTCTGACCACTGTGCAGGACTTGTATATGTCATTTCCCAAGACGAATTGACGCTGTATTAAACCGCAAAAAAGGAGGCCCTACACCATACTAATAAAATTTTTTTGTGGTCTAAAACCAGGGTGTTTCAGTCTCATTGTCCAACCCCTGTAGATAGTAAAATAGGGACAAGGGGAAATGGGGAAAAAAAGCGACAAGGCATTTAGATGAGCAGAAATTCTGCTTTTGACTAGTACAAAATTCACATAACTTTAGCCCAGCTAAATTTCAACCTGGAAAGACTCGCATAATGGAGAAACAACAAGAAGACGGTTAAAGAGTTTATTATTGAAAATTTTTTTTTCCTTTGGGCGCTTGGACCCCTGAGGGAGACGTGAACACTGGAGGATGAAATGAGTTTAAAAAAACATCTTAATATTTTATGATTAGGTACGTCTTTCCCCCCCTGGATCCCGATCCTGGTGGTGGCTTTGGGGCCCTTTTGGTAGGAAAGGGTTTTGGGGCCTATGGTGGAGAAGGGGTGGGGGAGGGGGCCCCAAAGCCGGAAAGAAGCGGGGTCTTCCATGCAAAGGTCTTTAAAAAGGGATGCCCCTTGGGAGATGATTGGCCAAGGGGGAGTGCGGACCTGCCGTTGATTGGAGCAGCCAGTGAGGAGTGATTGGAAAAAGGAAAAAACAGGGTGGTGATTCTTCCATTTTTTCATTTTCGTTTAGACTCCATTTTTAAACTGGGAAAACTCACATTAATGGAGAACAACAAAAAAGAACGGTTTTTAAAAGAGTTTATTATTGAAAGATTTTTCTTTTGGGCGCTTTGGACCCCCTGAGGGAGACGTGAACGCTGAGGATTAAAAAAATTTAATAAACCATCTTATGGGTTATGGATGATCTGAGATTTGGGGGGAGTAAAAACCCCCAGACCAAAATTTTTTTTTTTTTGGGTTTAGACTCGAATGGGCTTACCCTGAGTTATAACTGAAGATGCGTGGATGGCCCCGATGCCAGGTCGGGTGAAAGAAAAGGGCTGCACCTGACAGGCGGGCAGGTGGCTAGATGAATCCTGACAAGGCATAGGATTGAGATGCCTGCCAAGGCATGTTTTTAAAAAGCGCCTGCCAATGGCGTGTGAGAGCCCCGGGGCGCTGGTGAAAAACACCCTGCCAAAAGGTGAGATCGTGAAATGGGAAATGCCCTGCCATGGGATGATTGAAAACGCCTGAAGATGGCGGAGATAGAGAAGCCTAACCATCTAGATTGAGATGCCTGTCAAGGCATGATTGAAAGGGGCCTGGAGATGGGGAGAATAGAGAAACCTAACCATCTAAAAAAGGGTTGCCTGTCAGGCATTTAAAGCAACCCCCTGCCAATGGCGGAGATCATGAAAGCCCCAATAACTAAATGGGAAAAGCCTGCCAAGGCATGATTGAAAGCGCCTGAAAAAGGCGGAGATAGAAATAGCCTAAAACCATCTAAATGAAATGCCTGTCAAGGCATGATTTTAAACGCCTGGAAGTGGCGGAGATAGAGAAGCCTAACCATCTAGATTTGGATGCCTGTCAAGGCACGAATGAAAATGCCTGCCAATGGGGGTGAGTTTGGGGCCCCCAGGGTGATTTTAAACGCCTGCCAATTGGGGGTGAGTTAGCCCCCGAAAGGTGATTTAAACGAAAGGCCAATGGCGTGTGTGGGAGCCTGGGCGCTTGAATGAAATGCCTGCCAAAGGGGTGATTTTTCCCCGACGGCTGATTGAAACGCCTGCCAATGGCGTGTGTGAGCCCGACGGCTGAATGAAATGCCTGCCAATGGCGTAGATAGTGATGAGCCTAAAGAGGCAGGATTGCTATGCCTGCCAAGGCACATTTTGAAACGCTTGTCAATAGCGTAGACTGATGGACCTGAAAAGGCTGAATGAGGAGCATGGAAAGGCTTGGTTGGATATGCCTGCCAGTGGCGAAGATCCAGGTGCATCTGAAAGAGAGAAAACTAAGATAAAACTGTCTAAAAACATGGTAGAAAAGGAAGATTAATAATTGATCTAGCAAGAGGAAAGGATTGGATAAGGCCGACCACCACCACCAGTAATTGTGAGAGTTCTTACCTAAGAAAATTTTTTAAACGTTGTGTGAATAAGACAGATAGGAGGTCAAGACGGACATACAAAGAGAAACGCTGATGAAAGGCCCTGGCCCGAGTTGTTGGAGCGAAGCTGTCCCCAAAATCCTAGTGAGGCGGCTGTAGTGGCCGGGCCCCGATTCGAAAAGAGTGACCTGAGAAATGAATCGGGGGAAAAATTTTCTGAACCCCAAAAATTGTCTCAGATGGTTGGAAAAAGAAGCAGTCAAAGGGAAACCCCCCCGGGAAGTAAGGAAGGGGGGCAAGGGGTTGGAAAAAGTTTTTTGTGGCGTTCGATGGCGAATTTAAACATGGCATGAAAAAGGGGGAAAAAATGGACCTTTTAAAAACAGCCATTAAAATGAAGCAAGGACCTTTTCCTTTTGGGATGTTTAAGATACATTTTAAAATGATCGGGATAGAACTTTAGATCAAAAATAGTTAGGTCCCCTAGCAGGATCAAATGAGCTTGATGGGTAGGGGAACCATAAAACCTAAAAGCCCGGGCGCTGGAAGAGAAGAAATTTTTAGGTTTGGGATGAAGAAGGGCCTGAACGGAGCTCTAGGAGTAATTTTTTTTAAGATTGAAAGGTGATAGGTCTCCTGGCATTTGGGGCTCAGGAATGCTATGATTTTTTTAGACCTTTGAGGGAAAAGTTGATAAATGGTTTTTAAAAAAAGGTTTTTTGGAGTGGGTTCAAAAAGTTGCCTTTTAAACAAAAATTTAAGGAACTCTTAAAAATAGGGGAGTTTTTAAAATGCCGGACATCAAAGCAATAAGTAAAAACTAAAAGGTGGAAAAGAAAACGGGGGGGAAAGGGGGATTTTAATGAAGCTACGCAGATTTTGAAAAGTTGGCCAAGAAAGAAATAAGACCTGAGAGTGGAGGGAGCCAAGAGCATCGTAAGTGAGTTAAGGTGACCAGGAATATTGCGGGCAGTAATGATAAATTGTGAGTTACAGCTGCCAGGTGATGCGGCAAATGAAGGGCCTGATTGACTAGAAGAGGAGCAGCCTTTATTTATTACTTCGACTACGGCTGTATTGTCGCAAAAAGGGGCTATGCGTTTTCTTTTCCATTGGTTGCCCCACACACAGCATGCAATAGTGATGGGAATTATTTTATAAGAGGCTGATGAATTGGATTGGGGAAAGAAAGGTGGCCAGATGCCAGCGAACCATGCACCCTGAAGAAATCCCTGCCAAAACCCACGGACGGGGGCGCTTTTCCGTGAAAAATTAAAGGGAAACTCTTCTAACATGACGACGACATCATAGAAGAAAGATATTTGCTGTGGCAGTAATGCAGTTTTTAATGCTTAGAACTGAAAACACTTAAAATTTGGGGAAGGTGCTGTAAATCGATTTTTCCTCAAAAGAATAACGCAGCGCCGACCCGATAGGCAGAAAGAAACCCCACCATTAGTGGGGATAAGATAGATAAGATGTATATAAAAACAGTAAAAAGTTCCTCAGCATCTGGGTTTTAAAGGGGGAAAGGGGTTTGGGATAAAAAAATTTTTAAAAGCGTAAAAATTTAAAATTTTTTATATTCTACAGAGCAAACAGGGTTGCTTTTAAAAAGTACAACCCCCTAGTAGAGGGCGCTAATACGGGGTTTTACTTTGTTTAAATATATTAAAACTAAGTTAAAGTCAACCAAAAAAGATAATTACCATTTAATTTTTTTGGGAGAAAAAAATAAAAGCGACGGTTACAAATTTAATAAAAATGCGAGGTAAACACAGAAAAGACAATCAAGGATAAACCGTGAGTTGTAAATATTTTTAAGGTCAATAAATTTCAATTTTTGGTAAATAATAAGGCAAAATTTTAAAAAACACATATTGGGTTTGAAATTTTTGAAGGTATTTAATTTTTGTATTTTTTTTAGCTATAATTATGTGTTCACATCCCAAAGGCTCTGACAACGAAAGAATTGAGAACCATCCGCTTGAGGGGACCATCATCTTTTAAAATAGTGGAAAGGACCGTAAAGAAATGAAACAGGGGCCCAACTGAGCCACAGGAATCAGAGGTAGCTTGTTTTTTAAAGGCAAAAATTCCCCTTTTGGGGAGAAAAACCAGTCTAGGCAAACTCCTGATTGAGGCGAGTTTTGGGCCAGGTTTTTTGGCAGAGAAGGGTTTGTGATTGGGATAGAAAAAACGGGGAAGTCATGTTTTAAAAAGAAGGTCGACGGGTGAGAGGGAATAGGTATGGCGCTTATTCTATGCTCAGATAACAGGCAGAAGACGTCTCTGAAATGCTTAAAAAAAAAAGCGGCCGAAAGCTCGCCGGAAAGGGGGTTCTTAGAAAGGTGGGGAGTAGATAATTTAAAAACGGCATTAAAAGGGCCCATCAGTAAAGCGAAAAAATGATCAACCCCCGGAGATAGTAAAATAAAGAAACCAGATTAACGAGCTGCCCCTTGCAAGGTTTGGAGCGGTGCCCAAGTGAAAGTTAGAATTTCGGGGAGTAATATGATCTACCTGAAATTTTAAAAAAGAGGAGTGGGAAACCAAGCGTGCTTAAAAGGGGAATATGAATGAGGAAACAGTTCAAAAAAAAGAGAAAGGGTTTAAATTCTCACCCTTTAGAGACGAGCCAGGCGCGGTTTGCGATGCTGAATATCAGTGGGAGGAACCGGAGTGAGTTGAACGTTATCTGAGCGGAGGAAATGCTGATGTGGGAGAATTGGGGAGGCGAAATTTTTGAGAGCTGAGTAAAGAAGATATGAAGCTCTGGTGAAAATCCATGGACCGGATGAATGAAGCAGGGAAGATTGTAAGATGACCGGGAAATAGAAGAAGACGTCGGAGCCTGGGGTGCGGGAAAACCGGGAATTGAAAGATTAAAACGGGGGCAAACTACCGGAGGACCCCCGGGGTGAAAAGGGGCAGGGCAAAACCTCGGCGACGCTTTTAGTAAAGAGGATTGGAAAGGGTTTTTTAAAAAAGGGTTTCCACATGCCCAGAGCTGAGACGAGGGGAAAAGGGGCCATCAAGGCAGGAGGCCAGTCGAACGCTCCTACAAGCCGAGGAGGAGGAAGGAGGGTGGAATTCGACACAAACAGTGCGATGAACCACCAAGTCGCCAGAAACTAGTCGGACATGTCGCAGCTGATCGTCGCAGCTCAGCAGAAGAGAAGTGTCTTCCATGCAGAAAGTGATGCCCTGGGAGATGATTGGCCGAGGAAGAGTGCGGACTTGCCGTTTATTGGAGCAGCCAGTGAGGAGTGATTGGACGAAACGGGTTGGTGAGTCTTCCATGTTGAATTTTCGTTTAAACTCCATTTCTCATGCTAGAAAAGTTTGTGTTTGTGTTATGTAATCGACTGCAGTTTTGTCCTTAAACAACAACAAAGGTTGACGAGACCAATTATCTGAAAATACTAGACTTTTCCACTATGCACAGAATATATAATAATAAGTATCTACATTTGTTTATTTCAAAAATAATTTTCACTCATAATTTTAGATATTAGCAGTAAAATTGCTTAAAAAATTACAACTAGGTGTCTTTATGCTTCAAAGGGGTTTATTCATATGGCTGCCAATTATGGTTCTGCTGCATCTTTCTTATTTGTTTTTGTTTTATACTTATTTGTTTGCTAAGTTGTAGAAGTATTTTCTTCATTTATCCATCCTTACTTTTTTTGTGATCATCTATCTTGCTGGCTTTTTTTGGGTATCCTTACCCCAAAGGTTTACTTTATATACTTTTTTGGTTATTTATATACTCTTTTTTATTTTATTATTATCTATCTATGTAAACATTCAGTGTGTCAGTCAGTTAATCTGTCAGTATATCCAGGCCCTTGTGCGCCTTGATTATTTAGTCTTAATGCAATCATTCAATATAGTATGTTGGCCTTCCTACATATATATTTCAATGTTTGCACATTTTTTTATTTAATAATTAACTCTTTAGCTTTTTTTCCAACATGTTTGTATTTTTACTGCATTTTGGACATCCTAACCTTTCCTTAAACATGATACAGCTAACAGTTGAAAAGGCTTATTTAAACCCTGATCTGAAAATACTAATAATAATGTTACTGTGTTTTGTGTAAAAATCCTAAAAAAAAACAAACATTTGACTAGGTGAACTTGTCAAACTAAACAAACTTTTGAGATTTTTCTAAATTATTGTGCTCTTAAGCACCAGAGAATGTTTTTTTTTTGTAAAGCTAAAATATACTGGATTCTCCACAATCTGCCTCCTCCTACTGTGCCTCTTCTGTCACACCTCCTTTCTTTCGTTTCAGCTACTGAACACACAGACATCAACATAATCTTGTCTGCTCATTCCTCAGCAAAGAAATGTCTTTCTGCATTTATCCCAGTCTCCACATCTCTCTTTTATTGTTCAGTTGTCAGTGTACACCCTCCTCCCTCTTTCTTTAGCCTGCCTACACACATACAGGACAACGGAAGTCATTCTAACCACTTTGACATCAGAATAAGAGGCGACAGATGGAACAAAAATGTAGAGAATGAGAAGCAAACTATGTCAGAGAAGCAGAGGAGAGACAGGTCATAACTATTTGGGAGATATTTTACGAGAGGTTGCAAGGTTGTCAAAAATTAAGGTGACCATAAATACTTAGAACAGTAACTAATAAAATACTATTGCTATGCATACAATGAATAACAAAACAACAAATTACCACAAATGAAGTGCTGTAAGTGGTTTGAAATTTAACTATGTGTGCAGAACATTTTACAGGAATTGCTGACAAAAAAGGTTTAAAAAATCTAAAACTGCCCACTAGAGCTTTATTCAGAGGGCACAGCAGAATACAATAAATAAAACATGCCTTTGAGCAATCAGTCTTAGCAGCAATCAATTTCTTATTAAGAAGCCCAATCTTTAAATACAATGACATCAAGATTTTGGAGCATTACCTTACATTTACTCCAAAAAAATAATAAAATAACTAATTAAATTTGCCGTCATTATTTAGATCAGTCATCTACCAAATGCTTTTGTTCATGGGTTTACTTTATTATGCAGTTTAGTAAAAAAATTTTCTAGTAATTAATGCTTTAAATGTTAAAACTACTTAGAATGGCAGATACAAAAAAAAAATAAAAAATACAGAAAAAACGAAATTATATATTAAAAAAATGAAGGCAGATGCAAATACATCCATTTTAGCCAGTAAGTGCCAGTAAGTATTGTCCCTTTTCAGTCAAACAAACCTGATGTCAACCCTGACAATATAAACATCAAATAACATACAGTTGCAGATCAAATATTTCTTACATCATCATTTGATTCAAAGCAATTCATTTTGGGCTCTTAACATTTTATTTCAACTATTCTTTTTCCAGGGTGGTACAACAATGTTGCATTGAAAGATCAAAACTTGGGCACACAAGCTTGAATTGATTATGGATTTTCTCTAATGCACACAGAATATGAATTATACATACTGGCTCAAATAAATCCATTGGGCTACATTTTTAAATAGGTCCTGCTAAAGGTTGTAGAGTGTCTTGTCTTAACTTGCCATGGCTAAGAACTATCTACTTCTTGTTCCTGGCCATGACTGACTGCAGCTGCTAGTTTATCTTTTGCAGCATAAGAATCGTTGGAGAACACTCTTTGGGTTGACCAATACACAAAATTATTAATTATAAGTCCAAGGGACACAGTGAGGATCTAAGAATGGGTATTGCTCTTTTGGAGCCATTTCTAAACATCTGAAGATTCTAAAATCATTGGTTTAAACAGTTGTATGCAAGTATAAGTTATTGATTTGCCGAAGTCTGGTAAAAGACCCAAACTGTTATCCTCAGATAAAAGGAAATATGTTAGGATTTTAGGGAACAACCCAGGAATGACCAGAACTCAATCCTGCAATGAACTGGAAACTAGTGGAAAACCAATATCATCGTCCCCTTTGAAAACAGCCTTAAATCAGCACAGGCTGAAACAGAGATGTACCTGCTCTGAGACCAGTCCCTCAAACTGGACTGAAATCTGCAGCTGCTCACACGGACAAGGCATATGCCTTCTGGAAAAAGGGTTTAGATTAGACATATATTAAAAAGGACTCATAGTCAAGCTTTTAATCCTAAAAAGAACCACATGTCAAGCATGATACTGGTAGCATCATGCTGTGGGACTGTTCTGCTGCCAGGTGTTCTGGTGCTTTGCACAATAAAAAATAAAGGAGGACTACCAGCCAAATTCTTCAATTTCCCCTTATATCAACAGTAAGACAGTTTAAATTGGGACAGAACTGTGTCTTCCAACAGGACAATGATCATAAACACATTGTTACTTCAGCAATCTTCAAAAGGCCCAACATTGTGCTTAAAAGCAATCTTTAAGCAAATAAACCAGTTTGAGTGAGCTATACCAATTTAGCCAAGATTTCTCAAATTTCCAGTTATAATCATAACGTGCGGCGTGTTGGTTACAAAAGGTCGTTGATTGAGGTGGAACTTGCTGAGTAACATTCAACCAAACATTAGTGGAGGGGTATATATATATTTTGGCCTGTATTTATAATACAATTTTAACTTTATTTAAAATAAGCCACACTTCTTTAGAATGTATTTTTCTTTAAAATGTCAAAGAAGGTTCTGTGTGACACTGATATATTTCAAATACCTTGGTCTTTATCAACGTTTTTGATCATCTTAAAAAAGTCTCCTGGGAACCTCAGGGTAGGAGCAAATTATCTAGATAAACAGGTATGGTTTAGTGTGCCTGATATAATTACAATAATCCTCTGCCTGGGCACTTATTTTGGTCTCTAGTCTCTTTCTCAAGGTATTTTTTTTCCTTGTGCTTATATTCATTTAAAATCTACTACATTTCTCATAGTTCTTCTGTTTCTAACAGATAAACATTTACTATATAACATCAGTACAGTGTAAAGTGCATGTAGCAGCATGTGAAGAGAATGTATACAACACAGAAAGCATTTTAAAAGGTGTGCATTTACTAAGCAAAAACAAAAAATGATAAAAGTGCCACCACACTAAGATTCTAACAAAGGATGCATCTTTGTGGTGCTGTGTAAGTAAGGGTTTTGTTCATGTGTGTTTCTGTGTTTCACTCATGCCTCCTATAGGCTGCATTCATTCCTTCAGAGACTTTAACTCCATCGCTATCTACTTACTGAGAATCGGGCATACTTTTGTTTATCTGGAGGCTGGTTCAGTAATGTGTTGCTGTCTAACACTCTGGCTGGATAAATGCAAGCATTCTGACATGTGTTAACATTGTACAGGGATCCTTTGGGCCCTCAACACAGCTTTGACTTGTTGAGACATGGACTCTGTCCTGTTGTATCAAGTACCAAGAAGCTAGCAGTATATTCCCTCAGTCATATAAAAAATACAGGTTGGGTCTCAGTGGATAAGATTTGTTTTTCTGTGAAGATTCTTGACTGAGGAACTGAGGTTATTTGGAGGTTAAATCAACTAGTCATATTCCAAACGTCACGCCTCAACAACTTTTGATTTCAAACCTTGAAAGAGGTCGCTGCCATGAGGGAATAACTGTGTCGAGGAAGGGAGGAAGGTACATGGACTGCGGTCATTTTTACCATGGCTGCATGTGTTGTTAATTTCCCAGTGTTAGAACTATATATCTCTATCTCTGGTGGGTAAAATCTATCTTATTAAGACCACACACATATGAATTATTTATCCAGGCTAAAACATTCAATTGCTTCATACTTCAATTTTTTGGCTCATGCTTTCATTGTAAGTGGTTGTTGTGAAGGCCAGAGATGGCATTGGTCACCGTGAAAAGTCTACAGCTAAACACCATAAGGCCCAGAGAGGGCATAGTACCTTAAAGTCATTACCTGCATTTGGGATTTTGCTAGAATCTTAAAATATATCCCTTATCCAACAGGAAACCAGTGGAGTCAGGCTAAAACTGCTGTAACAGAGATATTGTTTCTCTTTCTGTATTTAGTCGAGCAGCAGCATTTTGTAGTAGCTGCAAATGATGAAGAGGTGACTAATTTAAGCCTACATACAAGGAACTGCAACTGGCCCACAGAACAAAAATACAAATGTTAATAACTTTTTCAAAATCTGTAGTAAATATGCTTTTCCATAGCTGAAAGTCTTAGTTGCTAAAAGCTTGATTTCACAACTATTCTGGTGTGAAAATATTTGTTATTGTTACATTGTTATTGTTATTGGTTTAGTTTATATTCCATCACCCCTGTATTCTTAACATATTTACACACTAAATTATTACTGTAAACAATATGAATATTTAGAAATGAAAACATTTAAAACCTCTCTAAAGTGTGTGATGTTAAAATTTAAATCACTTTTGTGCTTCTGAGGTGATGACCAAGTTTGAAATGACAATAGCTTTCACCTTCCTTTCTGCCCCCCTCTGGTTGGTCTTCCTGTCCCTGCCGAAATATCTGCAGGAAAGTTAGGTTGATTTCTCACCTCTGTTTCTCCTAGAGGGGGGTGCCAGGCCACATGGGGTGTCAGGACCAGACTGATATAAGGAAGGGTCAGCACTTGTCTCATCAGATTTGGTCTCGGCACTGCTCAGTAATACGTCTGATGCTGAAAGATCTGAATCCCTTAAGGCTAAATTAATAAAGCTGATTGAATGGTTATCATCGTTCTCTTTCTTTAGAAAATAAAATTTTTCCACAACAAGTGACATGGGTTGATGGTTTATTGTCTCCCGTTTCTGCACAACTTAACTCACTTGTCATGGTTCAAACCAAGCCCGCCTTGATTTTAAGGTGAACTACACAGTAGCAAAACGTAATGATTTGAACTTCCAAGATTGCAATTCTTTTGCAGTTTCACCAAATCCAAATATCTTGATAAGTATTCACAACCAACTTTGTGCTACAGCTGGTCAGGTCTGCATCAACTTCGTAGTCTGGAAAAATATTTTTCACGCACTTCCACATTTCAAATCTCACATGTCAGCCATGTTGTTATATATATATATAACCTACTTAATAAATCTTTTCAATGTGTTCATATTATCATATTATGAGACAAGCTTCTCAGTGAAACAGAACATTTGTTTTTAAAAGCTTTGTGTTTTTATCTGCATAAAAACACACTAATGCACCAGATTACTAAAGCATCCTGTCCCCAGCCTTCAATCTTTTCTGGTTATTTTTGTAAATGATGTTCTTATTATTAATCCACATGGTATTTGTACACAAATCACTAAATGTTCTTGATGCTGGATTTGCAATACCATTAACGGGACATTAATGTGAGCTCTGTACAGATGAAAATAGAAAATATGTCAAATGGGCCCTAATGAAAACATTTTGTCTCAAATCTCTTTTACTCTGATAAGGAGGAAAGACAAAAGTCTGTTAATTTTGAACAGAAGAACAGAGTGACAGAACTGGCAGGACATAAGGAAGATGAGTGATGAAACCAGCCCACCGAACAGATAAAGAAATGAAGGGACTGCGACAAATTTAGATTTCATAAAGGCATCCATCAGAGACTTGCTCCTTTATCCATTTAGCAGAAGATGTATTTCTACTCAAATCAATTAAGTAAAAATTAATACAAAAGACACAAAAAAAGACTCAGAGGTAAAGACACCATATCCAAACTGCAGAAGGTAAAACGTTACCACTTCCTGTCTATAGTGTAACGAAGTCAGGCTGATTTAGGACAGAAATACACACAAGATAAATATGAAAATAATTAACATTATGTTTAAGTATTAAGTATGGCAGATTCATAGAATATCACTTTTCCCATCGCTCTACAAATCAGACATCTAAACAAAGGGAACCAAACCTTACTATGAGCAAGCACTTCTCCTCCATAAAAATAAAGAATAACCCATAATGGGTTAGGCTAATAAATTTAGACCTCACCCAGGACCAACAAGCACAGTCTGTAATCATTGTTTGGGCCAAATGTAGAGCACCAGATGATTTTTAGTGCAGATATTTGTCCCATGCTTCCTGCTTTCATAAGATTACTTTGCACAGATTTTACCTTAAACTATCATCTGTATGTCTTACAAAGGACTCCCATGAGTTTGACTTTGTTCACATACATAACTAAAAATGAAAAAAATAAACATTGAAAAATCTTGACAAATACAATTCAGTTTGCAGCTGCTCAGGTCTCTTGGTCTGCAATAACTCTTTCATTATCAGCACTTGGCAAACAGAAAAAATTAAGGATATATTCAGTAATTCCATAGCAAAGCAAGGCTGAGTGTGCAAAACAGGTAGTTCTAAAAAAAGTGCTGCAAATAAAAAGGTATTTAAAATGATAAATAATAGATTCAAATAGTTTTCCAAACATAGAATGAGAAAACAAAGAACAGATCAATAATTTGTGTTACTATCCTTTGTTTTCAAACCAGCATAAATTCTAATAGACACACTTAAAAAGTTAAGGCTTTTGCAAGATTAGAGTCATGTGTTTTACCAACTAATTATACCAAACAGTTGCTGATGATCAATGATTACACATATAGGTTGAAACAGAAACAGGCTGAGCACAGCAAGAAGGCGTAACCAGCAGCATCAGCAAGACATTTGCCATAGAAAGATTTCAAAGCAGACTGGGGCTTCAAGGTGTGCTGTGCATGTTTTTATGAAGAAATACAAATAAATGGACAATACTGAGGATCGCAGACAGAGTGCTTGGCCAAGGAAACAGATTAAAAACAGATGAAGCTCATTTCACCTTTAAAGTTAAGGATGTCCCACAGTACCCTGAGCTCAGAATTGGCAGAAAGCAGTATTACTGCAGTACACCCATCTATTGTTCTGTGAGGTTTGACCAGAAGGACCTTTCATTGAAAAGTTCCAGTCAGACAGGTTTGGTTTCAACTGTCGCTGGTGTTTTGTACTATTTATAAGTATTGTGCGCATATAGGGTGTTTATTTGTCTGTCTGTCCTCTCTTAGACTGTGCATGGACTGGGTGGCTCTGAACAAATTGCCCTTAAAAGGGTTACTAAAGCTCTCCTGACCTGCCATGTCAAACAACAAGGCAACACGGTGACTAAACAATGAACAAAAACACAGGTAATGGAGTACAGAAAATGAGATCAGGTGCTCCTGACTGATTTTTCAAAATGTGACAAATTTTGTTGTAGCAAAATGTTTGTTTGTCTCTTTGTTTGTTAATGGGCTGGAGAGCAGTACAATAATGAGTGTCAGAGGCAACAGCGAAGCATGATGAAAGTTTCAGGCTGCATTTCTCCAAATGTAGTTGGGGATTTAATCAGGATTAATGGTGTAGTCAGTGCACAGAAATACAGGAAGATACTTATCCATCATGCAGTAGTACCATGATTTCTGGTTTATTCTGAATCAAGATAATGAGCCCAGACTGCCAATATCATTAAGAACCTGAACAAGAAGTACTTGAAGTGACGGTATGGCCCCCCACTAACCCTGAACCTAACATGTTTGATTCTGTCAGCGATCACATGAACAATCCAAAAGATATGCAGAATCTTATATCCACAGAGGTTCTGTGGTTTGTTCTCTAAGATGTTTGGAGCAACATATTCTCATGATGTGCAGTGTTGCACATGAAGAAGGGATGCTGTTTTAAAGCAAAGGGTGGTCACACCAAATATTATTTCCATTCAAATTTATCTTCTAGCTGTTCACTGCATCTGCCAACTGATGAAAATAAAATATTCACAATTTTTGAAAAAAGAAAAAAAAATAGCTTTTTTTCCATATCTTTTTGAAATTTTGCACAGTTTTGAATTTTACCCAAACCCCGCCCTGCACAAGTTCAATGTATTTTAATACTAATATAAATCTTTAAAAAAAAACTCTTAGGTTCATGTATGTGTGTAGCAAGCAGCTCAGGGTGACTTTATCTTAATTGCCAACTTACGAGGCAAAATTAAACATAAAACAAACCAATATAAACATCAGAAATATAATTTAAAAGGAATTTTACATAAATTTGATTATTATCATTGAGCTGAGCTGTTGAGATGAAAATGGTTCAGTGTGCATTATTTGTGATGCAAAAGAATATCTTAAAAATATTGTGTAACCATTAATTATTTTCAAATATTCATTATTTTGACAACCCAGTACCAAAATACAGGAAAACAAAGGGTCATAATAATAACCATAATAACCTGTCTAGCAGGCAAAAAGATAGGGTTGTTTTCAATCAGAAGTTTCACGTTGCGAAATTAGGTTCAGCTTTCCGCTGCAAATTAGAAAAGCCCCTTAAAACCCACCTCTCCTGCTTGGCATTTGTATAATTTGTTGATTAGGGGTTCGTCTTGAGGGTTGCCAGTTTGAATCCTCGCTATGTCTGTCTCAGTCGTTGTGTCCTTGTGCAAGACCCTTCACCCGCCTTGCCTACTGATGGTGGTCAGAGGGCTCGGTGGCACCTGTGTATGGCAGCCTCACTTCTGTCAGTGCGCCCTAGGGCAGCTGTGGCTACAATGTAGCTCACCACTGTCAGTGTGTGAATGGGTGGATGACTGAATGTAGTGTAAAGCGCTTTGGGGTCTCTGAGGACTTGATAAAGCGCTATACAAGTGCAGGCCATTTACCATTTCATTTTGTTTTATTTGTTCCTGTATATGTCATATTTTCTAGTTGGTACTTTTACTTGGATTTAAACTCTATAATTTTATTAATTTTAAAATGCATTTATTTTAATTCGTCATCGTCGTTCCCGTCGTCTTCCGCTTATCCGGAACCGGGTCGCGGGGGCAGCAGACTCAGCAGAGACACCCAGACGTCCCTCTCCCCAGACACCTCCTGCAGCTCCTCCGGGGGGAGCCCAAGGCGTTCCCAGGCCAGCCGAGAGACATAGTCCCTCCAGCGTGTCCTGGGCCGTCCCTTGGGCCTCCTCCCGGTGGGACGTGCCTGGAACACCTCCCGAGGAAGTCGTCCAGGAGGCATCCGGTATAGATGCCCGAGCCACCTAAACTGGCTCCTCTCGATGTGGAGGAGCAGCGGCTCTACTCCGAGCCCCTCCCGAATTATTTTAATTCATTTATTTTAATTATTCTTGCTGTTTGGCACTTTGTTCAGTACCTGCTGTTTGTAAAGTGCTTTATAAATAAAGTTGGCTTGGCTTGACTTTAAACTGAACAACTGTTATCAGTGTTTCAGTGAACCAATGACAGGAGCTGTTTTGTGTCTTTTTTAAATACTTAAGGCAAAATTGTTGTCAAGTTTCTAAAGCGGCATTATGTGCACACAGCATGAACACTCTGAATCTGCACAGTGGTTAGCTGTCTCAGTATAGCTGATTTGAGTCATCAGGATCAACAATTTTTCTTCCTGCTGCAAGACAGGAAAGCAAGTCTGAAATGTTGACTGAAAATTTCCTAGTAAGATTGAAGTCAATGAATTTTTTAGGGTTTTTTTGGCTATTCTTGACAAAATTTCTTTGACTTTAGTTGCAAACCTTTGGCATGACTACTATGAAGCATCCTCTTTATCCAGCAACAAGCAACTATGATGCCACATAAGTGAGCAGAGACAAATAAAAAGCTATAAACCACCAGTAACAGTTCCAGAACACAAAGTTTAATACAAAGTGTCAAATACAGTTCAGCAGACATGAAAGGATTATGAAACCAACAATCATTACCCCAATCATTTTGTCAGGCTGAAAGGAAATTACAACTAGCTTTAAGAAATCAGACAAAAATTGCTTGCATAAATAGTATCCAGCGTTAAAAGAATAAACCAGTTAAATTGAAAAAAAGGGACCTGCTATGGTGCTGGATTTACGAAACAGAGTTTAGAGATGTCACAGACGGCATAATTCATAATTTTTTCCAGTTTAGCTAGCCTCCCTGAAATATGTGCATAAATGTTTCAAACCAAATAACTTGTCTAAATTCTACTTGGCTGCAGAGGGGCACAGTACCTGCTTAGCATAGGGTGTCACATAAATGCACCACCAGCAGGATATAATTGTTTTTCTAGTTATTTTTACATAACTAAAAGGTAATGTTGTATTTTTGCATTTACAAAAGCTAATAATTTCCTAGTCTGATACCTTTTCAACTTCAATCAAAGCTTTAAGGAAATAAATAAATTAAAGGAATGAACTGTTTTGCGTTCTACAGTCTGGAGCATCACAAATTGATTACAAAACGCCATTCTGACATGATTCCTCCAGTCAATAAAGTAAATAAAGCAAGGCGTGCAAGTCAAACAGTTGAAAAAAACATGAATGAGATATCACTATTTCATGAATTCTCCTTTAAATTCTTTTTGACTGAAAAAAAATGTTTTTAATTGTGATTCTGTGACATCTTTAAAATAAATCCCAAATTTGTAAAAAAAGAAGGTTTGTTTTTTTCCGTAATTCTATTTTCTTTACACGCTTAATGCAGTTTAGGAACTAGAGCCTAACCCTTGTTGCCATGTCATTGCAGGGCACACACAGAACAGAGACACAAAGACAAACAGCTAAGGGCAATTTAGATTTGATAAGCAAACAAACATCCATGATTTTGGAGTGTGGGAAAAAGCAAGCGTACCCAGAGAAAGGCTATGCATGCACAGGAAGAATATGCAAACTCCACACAAAAAAGGCAAAGCCAGAATTTTGACCAGCAGCTGCTAAGCTATAAAGTGACAGAGATAACCACCTGAGTCACCCCATTAAAGGTTCCTGGGAGATAAAGAATCACTTTTTATATGTTGTATTTTTAAGCATTCATTGTAATAAATACCTCTTGCAATGATGTTTTTTACGTTTAGGTATTTAACTTGCTCTACATAGTTTGTTGCTTACCACATAGAGTTGCTTCCATAGTGAAGCCCATTCCTGAAGAGTTGATGTCACCTCTGTAACAATTGGGTCTTCCAGAGGCGCCACAGTCTCATGAGGCCTGCACAGAAATGAAAAAAAACACACACATTTTATCAACAGCCAATGATTTTAACAATAACTTACAAATCATGTCATGCAAAGCTTAAAATATCCAACAAAACATCAATTATCATACAGAGTATAAGTCAATAAACAATGGATTTTTTTTATTTTTGTTTTTGCAGGGATTAGGGGCCATGCCCCAAAAATATTATTATTGGCATTTTCAAGTGCGGGGGCCGGGGGGAAGAAAGTTATAAAGATAATCTGCTTTCTATTTTTTAAAAAATTAAACATGTTATCCAGATGGCAGCAGAGAATAAATATTGTAATTTTATTTTTAAAAATTTAAAAATTAAAAAAAAATTTTTGCTGCTAAAAAAAAGGTTAAGGGAAAGAAAAAAAAGTCCAAAAATTAAAGCCCCCAAAATGTTTTAATCCCAATTTAACACTTTACGCAAAAACCCCCGAGTCCCCTTTACTGATTTTTTAGGGGGATAAAATTGAAAAAGGGCCCAAGATCAGACTGAGGTTTTTGGAAAAAAGGGTTTTGAGGGCCAACAATAACAGGACACTAAACAAAAATTTTTTGGAAAAAAAAACAAATTTCTTTTTTAAATTTTTTAATCACTGCCTTTTTCCCCAGAAAATTTTTAAACCAATTTTTTTTTGTTTTAATATTTTGGGTTTCCAAACTAGCCTTTATCTTTTAAAAATTTGGGCTAAAGTTAAACCCAATTTTTTAACTCATTTTTAGGGGCTTGTTCCAGGTTTTTTCCCGTGGAAAGAAAGAAGGAAAAATGTGGGGTAACCCTAAAAAAAAAAAAAATAGAGGAGGGTTTCCCTGAAAGATTTTTTTGTTTTTGAGAAGGGAGGGGAAGAAAATCCCAAAAAAGACTTTAACACAGAAACCTTGAGAAGGGCCCCCATTCCCCCAAAAGTTAAATTTTTAAATTTGATAAAGTTTTCTTGGAAATTTGCCCCCTTTTTGTTCCAATTTAAAAACCTTTTCAAACTGTTATCATTGGTGTTTTTTTTTTATTTGGGGATGTTTGCGACACCTGAAGCGGCCCAAAATGCCCAGATGACCTAAGATTAAAATGTTGATCATTTAAAAAAATAAAATTTGGGTTGTACTATTTTCTCTAAAAAGTATTCATCAGGGGAAAACAAAGCCTTACCTTTCCCCCCTTTTTCCCAAACTAAACCAAAAATTTTATTTTCCCCTTTCATATTTATTTTTTTTTTGTTTTTTATTTTTCCCCTTTCTACCCCTTTGGCCCAGGGGTTTGAAATAATTGGGTTTAAAAAATTTAAAGCCCGACCTCCCCCGAAATCCCCCGGGTGGAAGTCAAAAATTAAATTTATTGTGGGTTTTATTATTCCCTTGCCCCTGCCCGGATTCCACATTTTTCTCCTTCCCCCCTTCATAAATTTGCTTTTCCATTTTAATTTCCCCCTTCCTCTGCCAGCTCCTTTTTCCTCTTTTTCATAACTGTTTAATTTAAAAAGGCACCTTTTAACCATTTTTTGCTGATTTTCCCCCAAGAACAGTAGATGGGTAACTTTTCCTCTGAAATTCCCCGGGGACCCCTTCCAGTTGCTTTTCCCAAAAAAATTTTTCCTCTTTTTTTCTTCCTTTTCCCCTTTTTTTTTTCCCCTTTTGTTTTTAGATTCCAAATTACCAAAACCTCCGGTTTTCTCTTCTCAAGTTTTTTTATATTAAAAAACCCTTTAAATTTTTTAAAAAAATCATTTTTAACCCTAACTCCTTGTTTCCCCACCTTGTCTTTTCATTTTGCCCTTTTCCCAAACCCAAACCCCTAAACCAAAATGAAAACCTTTCAGGGAAAAAAACCCTTTTTTAAAGAATTTTTTTAATAGGGCAGGTTTTTTGGGTTTTAATTTTTTTAAAAATTGTCTTTTGTTTTTCAATAGTTCCCCCCAAAATTTTTTGTTTGGTTTTAAAAACCCACTCCTTTTTCAAGGGGTTAAATCTAAAAAAGGGTTTTCGGGGGTTTGGGGGTACATTAAAGCTAGGGGGACCCCTATAAGGAGGCTTCAAATCCCCGACCCCAGCCAAACCAAAGGTTCGAGTCCCGATCACAGAGATCTCTGCTGTCAATAATCCATGCAAATATGACACAGCTCTGTTTTGTGGCTGATTGAGGAATAAAGAGGATGGATCACCTTCATCCTGTGGCCTGACCACCACTAAACAGACCACAACACTCCTTCTGACCCAATTTCTGTTAGGTCAAGCTTTTTTAGGCTCTGTTTTCTTTGTTTTCCGATTTTACGCTCTTTATTCCTCTTCCATATTCTCCTTACAACTTTCCTATTTAATAATTATTTGAGCTCTAATTATATGCCTTTTGCATACGTTGATTCTATTTTTGGGGGGTTCTCCTGCATTTTTCATGTATTTTCTTTCTGTAGTTTTGCATTCACATTCCCTCGGATCATGCATCACTCCACATCTTAGTTCTCATCCAGGCTACCATTTCTGACCTTCATCCATCTAAAGCCATCTTCTCCATCCCAGCTGGCTTTTCTGGCTATGTGTTCTCCTCCTGTTGTTTTCTATCCCAATATTTAACAATCCTAAATATACTTTCTGTGTCTCTTTTCAAAGTCTTAAGAGAAGAGAAGTGCTTTTGGCCTTTTTGTTACTATTGTTGGCCTGAAAATATGTAAAATCCACAACTGCTCTATTGAATTTAAAAGGCTTTAACCCTTTGACCAAGGGAAACTTAACTTTGTTTCATCAACTATCCGTTCATCAATAAATTTTTTACTTTCACAGAAACTAAATGCATCTGTTAACAATTTTGCTTTATTTATACTTTTTGATGTATAATCTTTGCGCTTTTTGGAGAATGAAAACTCAGATACAAGCATAATTATGTGTATCCACAGTTTCCTTGACCTTCGACCCACTGTTTATGGTCTATTTACCGTACCAGTCAAAAAGGTTGGATATCTAAACTTGGCTTGCACTGTAAATAACTGTAAGCCCTTCACATACACAGTATATTTTACTCTTGACACCTTCCTGCTGCTGAAGGTCCCTGACAGCCCAAATACACAGTCTGAATCCCACCTCCAGCTATGACAGCAGAAAAGCCCAAACACTCAGCTCCTGCTTCAAAATGTTCTCCTGGCCATTTAAAAGAACAGCTTCTTTCTTTTTTTAACACAGATTGTCTCCACTAAAAACTAGTGTAACATTTATCCACTTGCTGCCAATGGGAAGAGAATTTTGTCTGAAGAAGCCATGTTTTAGCAACAATTACAACAACAACTACACAATGGCAAATCATTTTTAGAATAAAAGTAAAAAGTTGACCACCAATTAGGTAAAATAAAGTTAAATTCCCAAAAGTTGTACCTAAATTTCCCGCTTTGGAAAATCTTCATTTATTCTTGTATTTATTTATTTCTAGAGCACATTAATCCAAGTTAATATTGTGTTGTTGTTTTTTTCATAGAGTAGGTGTTTTAAATATTAATTTTATGACTGATAGTAATAAGGCTCACTATTTAAGTCACAGCACACTTTACAAACCAAAGACTAAATAAATAGATGTGATATCAGTTTGTCTTGAGGGGTATCGTTTCACGTAAATGTTTATATTGTATGTTGAAGACAACAGACCTATCCATGTTTTAAATTGGTTTATCCCACACCAAGAAATTGAGTCCACATTTTAGCCGAAGTCATGCTGTTCTGCTCTGACTGTTTGAGAATACGCCATGCATTGCAGAGCATGTAGAGCATTTTGTAATGTGTGGCATCAGATGTCATGATTGGAGGGGGACAGTGTGATCAAGTTGTTTACATGTCCACAGTAATCGAGTAACATCTACTCAACATAGTCAAAAGCAGGTAACATAGCAGTTTATTGTAATAGGGTCTACATTAGAATATGGTATTTATGTGAATTTGGCCATATTCTTTGATGCAATTCAAAGTGATTACATATAAAAAAAATGCAAGAAATGTAGCTTCCTTCACAGAGACCCTTCAAATTGACAAAAGTGACATTTTGTAACCTTTAAAATAAATACAACATAGGATGAATATGTTTAAACTCCTTCCTAATAAGTAGTAGATAGGGGAGGAGTTCCATGGTGTCTTTCTTTTACAGTTCAATTTTATGCTCTAGAAATGAAAAAATCTTGATGCCTGATAAGCTGCAGACAGACTGATGCAACTGAGCTTCTAATCCATGAGCTTCTAAAAAGGTCTCTGTTGGAATATCTTAATAGCTTTTTTCTGCACTGGTACTTCAAATTTTTAGAGCAGCTTCAAACACAAGTGGCTGAAATAAAGGAAAAACTGAACTCAAAGGAGAAACCAAGCAGGATGGAAAGACAGAAAAAAGATTAAGGAGAAATAGATGGTACCAATAAAACCCTTTTTTCAACTCTGAAATAAATAAATATGAAACAGTAGATTTTTGAGAATAAGTGTGAAATAAATAAATATGAAACAGTAGATTTTTGAGAATAAGTGTGTGGACACATTAGAAAACATAATGTCTGTGGATGTGATGCAAGCTTTTATTGCACATTCGAACACTCATTATGTATTTATCTCAAACACACACACACACATATGTAGGTACATCTCAAAACAAGAGAAAATCATCAAAAATTCAGTAGTTAAATTTAAAACGTAAAACTCATTACATAGATTTATTACACAGTGACATATTTTAAGCATTTATTTTTTTATGATTATGTTTTAGAGGTAATGAAAACGCAAAATCATTTTCTCAGAATATAAGAATATAACCAAATAAAAAATTGTTTTTAATATAAATTGTCATGTTATGGCCGTGTTAAGGAACACTCAATCATGGGTAAGACTGCTGACTTGAAAGTTGTCCAGCAAACAATCAGTGACACCCTCAGCTAAGAGGTAAACCACAATAGGGCATTGCAAAAGAATATGGCTATTCACACAGTTCTTGATTCAAGGATACAAACAGAAAGTTGAGTGCAAGTAAAAAGTGCACTAGCAACAGCGCTAACCAGCCACAACCACACACAGATAAAATTTTCCAGCAGGACTTTCCACGTACATACATACAGGAGTACTAATACCAGGTTTAATATCCATGGTGTCACTGTGCTTGATTGTCAGTTATTGTCAAGAGGAAAATAAAGTAACCAGATAAGAAAGCCTCCATGCCAAGCCGCATTGTTGCAGTAATTTATGCAAAAGGGGCCCTGACCAAGTATAGGGTGCATGCACAGTAAAATACTTTGAAGTGTGGTATGTACTTTGTTTCTTCATTGGTCTCAAGTAATACTCTAAATTTGTCTTAGAACAAGAATTTCTGCTTGAACTATATCACCCTGTGTGTGATGAATTTATACGAGTTTCCCTTTTATAATACTACTAAAATAAATACAATTTCCAATGATGTATTGAGATGCACCTGTGCAGTGTCAGAAATTAGTTCACATACTATATGCTGTCATTAACCTACTGTAATATGTAGGTCAGAAGTATTATACTCTATTGGCCTTAATGGAATCAGATGGTCAATGTGTTAACTGATATAATCTGCAGGTTTTTACTTCAGCGTTCATACAGCTGGAGAACATGTCTGTCACACAAATTGAAACTGTGCCACACATGTATGCTATTTCGAACCTGAGCAGTACAAAGCTAGATTGGAGGTGTATCAGGCTACTTAGAGGACATTATGCTTTTTTAAAGCAATCTTGCAATGCCTGTAAAAACCTAATGCAACCCACCTGCATATCTTAAACCTCTAAAGTAATTATAATGTGGAACAATTTATGCCGTTGCTGAATACATTTTTCACACACCTCAGTTCTTATCAATTTCATACACTAGATGCCCCTTTTTTATTACTCGTCATTATTTCCCTCACTCCCAGTGCTGCATGTTAGCTCCTCCCAGCGAGAGTATGAAAGCGACATCAGAGTATGCCTGTTGCCTCATCAGTTTCCTCCTGGAGGTGAATTTAGGGGACATGGAAGTCCTCTGAGATGACAGTTAGGAAATAATTTTCATATAATGGAACTAAAGAGACCAAGCCAAGATTACTCAGCGTAATTAAAAAGAAACACCACAAGGACAGCCAATTGTAAAGCACTTTTTTCACCCAAAATGTTCATATTTAGAGGATATTCTAGATTCCTGATCAGTACTCACATTTGGATTTACTACTATGCAGCAGCTTTTAAAATCAATGAAGTAGACTCTAATCCTTAGCATTATGTAGCACTTCTTTGCCCTGGATGGTAGTTTGAAATAAGAAAAGAAACATTCCTTCATTTCAGTTAATTAACTCTCCCTGTCTAATTAAAAAAATATATATGTAAATTGGCATTGATTATAACACTGGTTAATTAGATTTTTTTCTGTTAAACAAGCTTTTGCAGTCTTTATGCAAATGTACCAAACATGAATTGTGTAACCTAGAAACAAAAAGGAGGGGTTTTTCTATATTTTTAATACCAAGACAAAGAAAGATTGTACTGAAGAACATTTTAAATGTCTCACAAAGCCACACATACAGTGTAGACAGAAATGATTTAGTCCTGCATTTTTTTACTTAATCATATCAGTGCTGCTGTGAGTTAAATATGTTATTATTCTGTTTGGAGCAAAAGTGTTTTATACTTTCTTTGCTAAGATTATAAAGATTATAAGAATCTCTAAAACAAAAGTATTTGATGCTAAACAGAAATTTGGAGAGTCTGTTGCTCTGATCATGGTGTAAAGCTGCATCATGTGGAGAGAAAAATGAACTAAGACAGGAACTAAGACAGAATAGCATCCATATTTTAGTAGCAGACCATATAATTAGGACAACTGTTCAGTCCTTCACTGAAGAGGTCATCAACAAAATGCTCAAGGGCTAATTATTTGTAAAGCTGTAGGTTTAAAGGCCACCGTTTGATTTACCACAGTCTAGTTATTACAGTCTCTCAGTTCAAATTATTTCAGTTTTTATTGGCAAGATAGATGCCATCTACCATGCCGTTTTATTTAGGTTATGCATTTTTTTTTTGTTTTTTTTTATGACTAGTTTCTGATATAACTATATTTGTGAGTCACTGTAAATGTTTCATTTAGAAATAAATATTTGAAACTAAAATAAATGCTAAATAAGATCTTATTATTTAAAATTTTTTTTAAAGTTATAAAAACATTATGAGACAAAGGAGAACACCATAACAGTATAATGGGTTAGTTTACTGTCACTTGGAGATATATATCTTAGGCTCAAACGTCGTACAATTATTTCAGCTGTTAATAAATTTGCTGCAGACTTTTGATTCAGCTACAAAGCAACTTTATCATTAACATTTTCATAGTTGGGATACAACGGATTCATGTATCAGACTGGCAATATCTGTTTTACAGCTCAACTAAACCAAGCTATTCTAAGCACCTTAAGGACCTACTGTGAAATCTGGAGTTGTTTTTTTAGTTTTTATACAAAGTTCTTAAGAAAGTGACACAATAGATTTTAGATTATCTAATACCTGATTTTGCACTTTCAAGTAAATCATTCCATTCATTTGTTTTGATGTCACTGTATTGTAGTGCTCCTTTTGACACAGCAGATCACATATATAATTGTTTTGGGATCTGAGGTCAGATGCCTCAATAGTTATAATCTTATTGTTAGAAATATTCTAGTTTGCTCTCTATAATAACATGTTCTCTAAATGTTTTAGGCAGTGGGTTCCTCAGAGATTTGTATTAGGTCCACTACAGTTTTCTTTGTATTTAGCACCTTTATGTCTGATTATTATAAATAATAATAATAATAATAATAATATATTTCTTCAGAAAAAAATTATTTCTTCATTTAGGAAGCTCAAAAGCATTGTTGATGTGTACCTCCAAAAATGTAAAATGTGTTGACACTACTAAAGCATGTTAGAACTAATTAAAGATGTGTCTAATTCATTAGAAAAAGGCTGCACAGATGCAACAACCTAAAGATGAGCATGGCAGAGTTTCCATGTTTCTGAACTTACCCTCTGTTGGTAATGATGGCTTTCTTCAAGTGAATGTAGCTGGCAGGAAAAACTCCCTGTGAAGACAGAAAAACGCCGCATGATTAAATGAAGTTGGAGCTAGAATAAAATCAGCATTTTTAAAGCTTCACTAATGAGTTGCACATGGTAAAATGAAACATAATAATGCCATTTACATATGGTAACCACCACACTTTTAATCAAGCCTGAGGAGTTGTACTACCTTATACAAATTTGACAGATTTTCAATAAATATATACAGCAGAGTGTTTTCAGTAATAGATTTTTCACAGCCATTCCACTTGTGCAAACAGAACAAGCTTAAAACATCCAGAGAAAACCCTAACTGCCAAGCTTCAAACTGGTAGACAGGGTGTTAAGTTTCATTTCAAATACCAATAGTGCTTTCTGTAAACATGGAAAAAAAAAACAATCTGCATATACACAAGTGGAGCTTTATAATGCTTGTTTCATGCAAATGCATATTCTTGTAAGCAAAGCAATAGAAAAACCAAATAAAGCAGAGGTCATTTACATTTCCTATTCTAAAGACCTTAAATATGTATTATACTATTTTGTTTAAATAATGCTGCAAATTTATTAATTTCACGCTGCATTTAAAATTTCTGCTACTTGCTGACACTGTGAATAATTAGTAAATAACTTGTTATAGCTGAATGTACACATGAAGCAGAGAATAACCAAAACAAACTGAATTGACTAAATTAGACTAATACCTGTAAAGTTATTAGAAGTTTTTCTTTAATATTTTACAGCATTTCCTCCAAAATATAAACACAATTCATGATGATATGAACAGAAAAAAATAGGTGAGGAGGGATGAAAATGACCCACATTACAAAGTGTGTATATCAGATTCAGATAGTATGAAATCATTTTCTGGAAATTTTGTTTAATGTGAATACATGTTTTATGCTTAATTCAAGCTGTTACAACTTCTTCAAAAGAGAGAAAACTGAAAGTAGCAGCTTTGCTATCAAGATTTAAAATTCAAATTAGGTATTGATTTGACAGAGTTTTCCTTTAACTTGTCTCTGATCTGCTCAAACAAAAGTCATTTTGACCAGAGGGCCTCATGTTCTGGTTATGGTGGCATTGCAACAGAGGCCAATCCCTCATGATTCAGTTTTCTGTGCTCTCTTTCAGACTCTAACCTTGAAAACTGGCTCAGGGTTTATCTGTATTTTCTTTCTAGGTGAAACGACTAAAGGAGCTACATCCATTAACATTTACTTTTCCTTCCTATAGAAAGTACTCCTGGATCAGTGCTTCTTTGTTCTCTTTGTGTCTCTGCTCTGTTCTCTCAAACCCCCAGTCGGTCGTGGCAGATGGCCGCTCACACTGAGCCTGGTTCTGCTGGAGGTTTCTTCTTGTTAAAAGGGAGTTTTTCCTCTCCACTGTCGCTACATGCATGCTCAGGATGAGGGATTGCTGCAAAGTCAACGCCAGTGACTGTCCACTGTCTCTACATGCTCATCCAGGAGGAGAAAAATGCTGCAAGTCACTGACTGGATGCAATCTGCTGGGTTTCCTTAGACAGAAAAACGTTTTATCCAATTTGAATAAATAACTGAATCTGACTGCACTGTTCAATGATTAGGATTAATTGGAATGTATGTACCTGAGTTTTGCGAAGTGCCTTGAGACAACATGTGTTGTGAATTGGCGCAATATAAATAAACTGAATTGAATTGAAAACTGACTGGAAGAAGAAAAGATATTTTGAATTTATAAACCGCAGAGGGAGAAGCTGGCATCTCCTTATGGAAAGCTTCAGACTTCACATTTCACACTGAAAGGCACTAGTCATTTTATTCCATAAACACGAGGAATCTTTGTTCTTAAGCAGTTTGGAAGAATAATAACACTAAATAGCATTTCAGCAGCTTCTCCTATCTCAAAAATGCATTATGGTTTTTCCTTGTGTGTCAAATCACTACTAAAACCTTTGAGAATAAACACAAGGTATCACTCTGTCATTTTGCTATTTAGATGTAAAGGCATTTTTATAGAAAGAGAAAAACAGCTGGAGTGAAAGTTAGAAGGTCAGCCATGCTTTTGAGAGGAACACCTCAGAGATGTAACCCTGCTTCTAATAATATAGCTACACTAAATTGCCCATCTGCCCAGAAGTTCAGTATGTGTATTTTTCCCTTCAAATCAGCCTCCCAACCTAAAACCATGTGTTTAGTAATTCTAATAACCTGGTCATATTTGATATGCCTGTAAGTTTTCACTACTTATTTGACATTCACTAATATTCATGAAATTACTGTTGAACTTAAACGCAAAATGTTTGAGCATAGGGACAGAGATTATTTTTTTACAATTACACACATATTATTTATAATAATAATTACAAATATTATTTTAGATTTTATAAAGTGAAGTATACAGGTTAGTCAGATGTATACACTCTATTTTACCTGAATTTAAAACCACTCAAACTGAAAATGTTTATATCACTAAGATGCAGAGCTATGCTAGAGGGAATTAGCTGTCTACAATTTCATATAAGACCGTCGTTATGTTTGGTTCTGTTTAGCCCAGCTAAACATATGTGTTCTTTTGTGTCATGATATTTTAATACTGGTTACAAATACAAACTCTTTGAGAACTGAAACAACAGAACTAAGCACATATTAAACACACAAACAGGTGCACCAACACACGTGCTTTCCAGACCTTTAAGTAAGATCTGTTGGGAGCTGAAGGCGTTCTGAATGCGCTGACCTGTACACTACCACCTACTGTCACAGCTAACTAGGCAGAGACAGGAACAAGATGTCACGTATGTATGTGTGCATAAGGGGTCGTGTTGTGCAATTCCTAATTTAGCTGATGGTGTCAAAACACCAGGGCACTCAGGGAAAGGTCAACCTGATACAGACAGAGAATGGAAAGAGAAAAATACAAGAGAAGGTTAAAAAAGAATCATATTGTAGGACATATAGAGAAAAGAACAGGGACAGTAAAGAGCAGCTGAGAAAATAAATGACAAACAAGGATGCAATGAAAATGTCATCCTCCCACAAATAATTTTGTCTCTGGACTCTTGGCTGCAAATACCTTCCTGTCACCTTGTGTTGACCTGCTTTATGCACCTTTTTGAGGAAAAGTATTATCTTGAATCTGAAATATGGCATATGTCACATAATGAGAGTCCTGGAAAAAGAAAGAATGGCAAATTAAACCCAATGATGTACTGTAGATAGAGGCAAAAAGTAAAAAAGAAATGTAATTATTAACCATGCTCTTAATCATTTCAATCTAATTATTTTTAGATTTCAGTTCAAAGAGACTTTACAACTAACTGATTATGTTTTATAACATAGTTCAGTAATCAAAATAAAGCAAACACAAAAATCAGTTCCTTATCAACTTCACCACCACAGTTTAGGCTTTGTTTGCTTGTGGGTGTCATGTGGATAAAATATGAATGATTACATAATACATAAACTCATGCATTACAAAATATCAAACACTGTGAACCAAATTATTCAAATTTATTTTATTTTATCAATTAAGCATGGAGGAAAACAACAATTTAGAAGAACTATAAAGTTCAGTTTAGATGAGTGAGAGCAGAGAGTTATAAAACAAGCAAGAAGTGAAGAGCAGGAGATAATTAGGACTGTATCACATTAAAAATAAGCTTTTGATATCACTGGATTGTTGAAAGCATTTATGTTCTAACAAAGGGTCAGAAAAGCATTTTATTATCAAACAATCTGCGGATGTTCATTTCAAAGCTGAAAAAAAATCTGTCAACATGCTCTCATCACTCCAGTTTGTAAAATATATGTCTTGGTTGATCACACAAAGTAGTGTTGAAACAATTCTTTGTCCCCTTCCTGATTTCTTCTTTTTTTGCATGATTGTCACACATGATTGTCATCCCTCCCACTGATGCTGTTGTCAGTCATGAACAGAAAGAAATAACTTTTAAAATTCATGTAAATTCTATAAAGCTGCAGGTTGGAGCTGAGTGAAAGAAAGTGAATTAAACTGAGACTTGCATCACTTTTGCTAGCCCTTAGACTCCGAGCCATTCTGCATCATTTGTATCTCTTGACAACTTGCCATCTAGGTTTGGATTTTTCCCCCCTACTAATAAAAATCTTTGTTTTAAAACTGCATTATGTGTTTCCTTGTGTTGTCTTTGACTAAGATTTTTTTGAAGATCTGAAACACTTAATTGTGACAAATATGCAAAAAAATAAGAAATCAGGAAGGGGGCAAAGCCTTTTTCACACCACTGTGTGAACACAAGGTTAACTAACTGTTTCATACATTAATCTAGTCGACTTTCCTCACTTTAAAACAGTTTTCTTTCACTTAGTTGTTTCATTTTTCAAAAATCCTTTTGGTTTATTAAACAAATCTGCTCTCCTTCTTGTTGCTTCTACACAGTTATTGCTCTCTATTGTTTCACCGTTATCACACCTGCCAATATGTTTGGGATAATCTGCCCTTCATTGTACTCCATTTGCCTCTAAATCAAACTGAAAGAAGCCTCAGCTGTGCTTCACCCTTACTTTTTGCCTTCCTGATTTGTCCCTCTATTGTCCCAGAGGCGGTAATCTCCACTAACCGTAACACATCCCTCTATTCTCTTCCATTATGAGCTTTTCTGTTTTGTTCACGTCTATTCATTGTCTTTGTTTTAAGTGAGAATTGTGTAGCTCCCCTAAACAGCTTCATGCAGCATCAGAATGCAATCTGGGCTATAATTTTACACAGCACTTCTGATCGGTTTGGATGACAAAATAACTGTGGTAACATCATCATCACCAATCTTGTTAATCCATTGTTGAATCTTTCATAATTAGCAGCTTTCTAAATATTCAAAAGAAAACTGTTGAGTTGCAGAAATCTTTAAGAAAATGTTGTACGGTTGCTGTGTTTTCTTTTTTAAAGGACTTTTCTCAACACTTTATACGGGACTTTATGGTTATGACTGATTTTCTCCAAAAAGACAATTTGCATCTACATTTGGTGTATTAAGACCTTAATTTATCAGAGCTGAGATGTTCAAACATCTACTGTGAATAAAACTTTTAAAGAGGGAAAGGGATTAAAGATACAATTAAAATTAACATTCTAGATCAACTATTCCACACCTAGGTCTGGACATCACGTCAATCTAGACCTTCTCCACAGTTCAAAAAAAGGAATAAAAATGCAGAATTAAACATGCATAACGTAGAATATCATGTTAATTTGCAAAATTCCTCTAAAAAATCTAGAGCTTATATAAAACTAGTAATTTATTAATACAACGCTCAAAACAAAGTGGTTAGCAGGAGAATAACTCTGTGTGTCAGTATAGTTCAAACATGATGGACTGGAAACACAGGGAGAACAAGTTATGAGCCAAAATATCAGTGAGTCATATGAGAACAAAAAGTATGAACGCTAATATTAGCCTGGAGTTTCTGCCGACTTACCCATCTGCAAGATTCCTCATCAGAGCGAGATGTATTTTCTGAAGACTTTATGCCCTTTATGCCCTGAATTTACTGAGTCAGACTGCCCTTTATATAAATACATGAAAAACTATGTGTGTTTTGGTTCAAGTGTTAGAACACTACAGCAGCTTCGTAAAAAACGCAGCTAACCCTGTTTTGGAGGTAAGAAGTGTCCAGAAACTCTGGAAGGACCTCACTGTTAAAAAAACACAAGCATCCTGAGCATAATTGCAACCTTAGTCGGGTCACAATTCTAAAACTATTGCAACCAACATGATTATTATATGTAGTGGGGACGATGAATTCACATGTGAGGTCTTCCAGAAAAGACATTTGAGACAGAGATAAATTACTTTAAACAGTGTTTCAAAAAAGAAAATATATTGAGCCCAATATTTTTTTTGTTATTTTTTGATTTATATGTTGAAACTTTATATTAACTATACAATTATTTTTTCAAGGTTAAAGAATGTGTTTACTTTGTAAAACACAAAATATTGAAAAATAAAACAGAATTCATTGGAAAACATCAGAGAATGTCATTGATTTCCCTGTTTTCACATAAATATTCCCACTCAAATCCATCATGCTTTATTTGATGAGTACATGTTTAAAATCTCAAATATCCACATTTAATAAGACAAATACCATTAAAAACTGCTTGTTCAAAGTGCTGAACTGTAGCCTGAGGTCAGCTGGGTGCAGTTGCAGGCAGACATGTGTGTTTTAAATTTACAGCCCCACTCACATAAAAATAAGACCTTCAATGGACTGCTGTGAGAAACACCTTCCTTCGCTAGATATACAGTATATCACCAAAAGTATGTCTACTTCAACATCTACAAGAACTTTGATGACATCCAATTCTTAATCTAAAATGTCCAATTGGTTGATGGACCAACCGTTGCCAGCAATGGCAACTTAATTCTGTAAACATCTTTCACAAGATTTAGTATTATGTTCATAGTTAGATGAGAAAACCAGAATTTCAGCCTCGACTCTAATTCTTCCCAAAGGTGAGCCAAGTTTCTCCACACCAAACTTTACACACCTGCAGCCATGGAAGTTATTGTAACACCAGTACTTTTGGTGATGTAGTGTACATACAGACAAGCCATGAATATTGATTTATCACTATAAAGTAATTTTAAAGATTAAAAACACATCTATACTGCAGACACATTTGAATAAAATCCTCAATTAATGTTTTAAATGATATTTATCTAGCACATAAACAAATACATCACACAGATGTCAGGTATATTGGGCCACCAAGGCAGCAAACTGCTGCAGTTATCTGAAGAGATACTTAGACGAGGAACGACAGTCAACATTTCCAAGTGTGTGAAAATAAAATGAAAATTACATATCATTATTACTATACTGAAAAAACCCAGAGCAAGTTACAGCAGGACTTGAATTCAATTCAAAAAATGGAAGAAAAACAGTAAAAGACAGTAAAAGGGGCTGATAAACAGCATCAGAACAGGTGAAGATAAGTGTAGAAATGCAAATAATTGACATATTTAATAACTTATTATAGTAACTATTGCATAAAACTGTATGGCTGTGGAAGTATTGTGGATGGTTGCACTTTTTTAAGAATGAATGTGTTCAGCATTTGTCTGACATTTGCATTTATTGTTGTATGCACTTTATTGACAATTATATAAAACATTGTTATTATGCATGTTTTCTAAACATATCTCTCATGAGAATAAGTCAGATTATTTGTAGATATATAAGTAAAATAAAATGTAAAAAAAAAGCTTAAACTAAATTATACAAAATTTATCTAAAATGATTTTTTAAACAAATCTTGGTTTTCCATTTAAATTCTTTTTGAAAGTAAATAATGCAGTATTATTTATTGAGTTGTGTATATGCTCGCATAATACATCTTAAAGCAGAGAATATAGCTTTTTTCTGTCTGCACGCTGCCGTTTCTGTTGCCTCAATGCTTAGGCTAATCCAAACATTGATGAAACTCAACATGGAAAGTTCTCTGCAGTGCAGCAGGATTAGAGATGACTCAGAATGGGAAAGCATTTCTTCAGGGAGACACAGCGATTCGTTTTAACTAGCGTGCCCATTGTAAAGAAACCAGGTGATTAAGGTGGAACTAACAGGATTGGGTTGATGCCTTTACACTGAGAAAAGAGAGTAACAAAACAGACAAACACAATCGCATTAAGGCATACAATCACACCGTGTAACAACAGAATAAAAGCATAAGAATGCATTCTGTAGCATGCATATTTTAGCACGTAAGAGGGCATTGTAATGCAATGGCTTCTTGCAAAAGCATGCACAGATAGCTGCCGTTTTGTTAAAATAAACTTATGCAGATCTGGATCATGTCACGTCGTAACTCCATCAGAACAGGGGAATAAGATCTGCAACTCATCAGCCAATAATCATGTTTCTGTCTCACAGCCTCGTTTCTCCAGTCTTCTGTTTTGCCAGATGTTGTTTCTGGAGCGTGAAATAAACCTGTACAATAAAAACAAATTGAGTGCTTGCTGTTGTGCTCCTTCTGAAATATTGCTAGGATTATAGAAGTGTTCCCCATCGCCATATACCTTCTTAACCAGGGCAAGGACATCTCTAGCCTGTGATATCTCCATTGCATTCCAGACTTGAATATACACAGCTCAAAGAAATAAAGGCAACACTCAAACAACACAATATAACTCCAAGTAAATCAAACTTCTGTGAAATCAAACTGTCCACTTAGGAAGCAACACTGATTGACAATCAATTTCACATGCTGTTGTGCAAATGGAATAGACAACAGGGGGAAATCTTTGGCGATTAGCAAGACACACTCAATAAAGGAGTGGTTCTGCAGGTGGGACCACAGACCACTTCTCAGTACCTATGCTTTCTGGCTGATGTTTTGGTCACTTTTGAATGTTGGTGGTGCTTTCACACTCCTGGTAGCATGAGACGGACTCTACAACCCACACAAGTGGCTCAGGTAGTGCAGCTCATCCAGGATGGCACATCAATGCGAGCTGTGGCAAGAAGGTTTGCTGTGTCTGTCAGCGTAGTGTCCAGAGCCTGGAGCCGCTACCAGGAGACAGGCCAGTACACCAGGAGACGTGGAGGAGGCCGTAGCAGGGCAACAACCCAGCAGCAGGACCACTACCTCCGCCTTAGTGCAAGGAGGAACAGGAGGAGCACTTACAGAGCCCAGCACAATGACCTCCAGCAGGCCACAAATGTGCATGTGTCTGCACAAACGGTTAGAAACCCACTCCATGAGGATGGTATGAGGGCCCGACATCCACAAATGGGGGTTGGCAAATTCGCCAATGGCGCCCTGTGCTCTTCACAGATGAAAGCACGTTAACACTGAGCACATGTGACAGATGTGACAGAGTCTGGAGACACATGATATGTCTGCATTGACTGTGTTTGTGCACAGTTTTGATGAGGCCTATCAAAAAAGGTACAAAATAATCAAGAGAGGGTGCGGCACGTCGTGTGGCGTAGTGATAGAGTGCCCGCCCCATACACAGAGACCTTGGTTCTTGACACAGTCGTTACAACCTTTTTTTTTTACCTATGCTGCATCTCTTTCCTTTCTCTCCTCCCCACCTTCTGTCTGCTTATTTTGGAAAAATAACAAAACTAAAAGGCCAATAGTGCTGCAAAAAATACAAAAAATAAATAAAGAAATAATCATGAGACCCCACTCTGATACTTGTGAAACTTTAAACATAAGTTGAGAAACACATTTAAACACAGGATTTCTTCTTCCTTGCAGATACAAATCATCAGATAAACATGTTACATGAATGCCTGAACAAAGCTAAAATCAGTGCATGTAAAAAACATTATCATTGACTCATTGGGTAAAAGAAAACTTCAGGAAAAAGCTGTATTATTAGAATTCAGTCCCAGTTAATGGTTTATTCATCTTTTCCAAACTACTGCAAATCTTACATTAGTACTGACCTTTGTCTGGAGAGGATGGAGACACATAAACCATACATCTAAATTTAAATATCACAGAAAACTTCATGTATTTTGGAAATTTAATTCAAAAACTGAAATTCATATTTTCTAGACTTATTTCATACACTGATGTATTTTAAGCATTCATGTCTGTAAAAGGCACGGCTTTCAATTAGTAGCACTGTTGCCTTGAAGCAAGAAAGACCTGGGTTTAAATCCTACTGCATGGAGTTTGTATGTTTGGATATAGGTGGGTACAGACAATGGATAAATTAATAGACATTGCTAAACAAGATTGGATGACCACTGAGTGCTGCATATAAAAGGAAAGTTGAGTAGAAGGAAAAAGTGAGTTAGAAAAGGGTGCACAAGCAACAGGAATCACCACAGACTTGAGAGGATTGTAATTTAAATTCTCTTGAAGTGGGGGACATTCACAAGGACCAAGTGCTGCAACACACAGATACGTCCAAGACAAAGAATGCAACTGTGACATTCCTTGTGCTAAGCCACTCCAGAATCACAGTCCAGAACCAAGACTGGAGGAAGAGTGGAGAGGCACATAATTCATGTTGCTTGAGGTCCAGTGTGAAGTTTCCAGTCAGTGATGATTTATGGAGCCATGTCATCTTCTGGTGTTGGATTGTGTTTTGTTAAGTCCAAAGTCAGAGTAAATATCTACCAGGAAATTTTAGAACAGCTACATGCTTTGCTCTGCTGGCAAAGCTTATGGGGAGCTGATGTTATTTTCCAGCTATATCAATAGCTGGTTTAATGACCAACAGAATTGATGCAGAATTAAAGAAATGAAAAAAACTGGAACACAATTCCAGACTAAAAACTGTGTACATGAGATGTTCCCTCAGTAAAGCTGCAAAAAACTCTGAACTAATGAAGTTCAGAGAGAGTTGTGTTTTACTTTATCTCCCTCCTCCTCTGTCTATGCTAGGAGGATTTTATGAGCCGAGGTCTTCCTCATAAAGCAAGGGATTTCTTTCCCTCATCACAGATGATGACTTAGTGCAGTGATTGCTTTGCTTTATCATAAAGAATGTTCTGTTTCTATGTATTGTACTGTGCTCATGTTGTTGTTTTGTTTACAGTTTTTTTTCAATCAAAGAACAAACAAAGGTTTAGGAAAACATTTTATAAATGTTTACTTCCATCTTCTATTCTTTTAGGCTTCAGCTGCTGTTGAAAGGAAATACAAATTACAGTTGCTATGTTAATGTAAATTCGAGATGAACCATCACTGCTAAACAGTTTTCTCTACCACAATGTTAAACATTTCCGCTGTTTGAATAAAATGAGGAAACCTAAGCTAAAACTTTTTCTCTCCTATTAGCCCTGAATAACTGAATCCCTTTTCTCGTGTTGTAATAACCTGCAGGGCTCCACCCACAGCAAAAACATTTTGATGGACCACTTTAACTGACATTTTATTAGGAGGTTGTGCCTCACAACAAGATCTTATTTCCACATGGATGCTCTTTCTCTTCTCTCACAGATTCAGTCCTCATCGCTTTGAGTCTTAGATTCAGTCATTCTCTTACAGTTTGACTTCTAATCATTAACTTTACATCCAATTAACCTAAAACAGCAGCCTAAAAAAATGCACCATCATTGTAACCACTTCTGTGCAGCCTAGACTTGTAGGTCAATTAAATTCTGAAAGTGCTAAAGCCAAAATGTAAATCAAAGATTTGATGAAAACATGTCAAAAATAAAAAAGCATTAAATGATCTTAAATAATTAACTTTGCCACTTAAAAACATGGCAGACAATACATTTTATTTTAGCTGAACTAAGACTTTCCATGAGTAAGATGACATATTCTTTATTCTTGCTTTACAAAAACTGTTAAACAGAGTATAAGCTACATTAAAACAGTTTTCAAATTTAGCTCCACTTGCAAATGATTTTTGCAGGCATGCTGCATTGCTATCCTAGCTACAATAATGTCCAAAGCATCTAAGCAAGATGCAAATCTCTGCGTGCTGATTGCTGAGGACCACAATGGGTTCCATTTGTTAATGAGGATTTTAATTTTGGGAGTTTACCTGCTGGTTAAAGTTAAACAGATTGCCTACAACCCAAACAAAGATGTAAATCCAAGAACAACAAGAAATGCATTTGTCCTTTAGATGTAAAATATGTCAGGTGTCATTAGTAATTGCATTGCCAACATTTGTGATGGCATGTAGCTACAAGTTCAAAACAATGAACACATTGTTACGATTTACATCCCATCTTTGCTTCATGCTGTCTGACAAACACTACATGATCCATTTGATGGGACAGTAGAACAACTTGATGATTTTTTTTAATGTTTGCACCATGCAAATCTGAACTAACACACATATTTACTGAGTGGTTTCAATTACTTGTGTGAATGAACTGACATACGGCCATTGAGCACAAAATTCAAAACTAATGAACATTTTTAATACAATGTTACTCATGTTTATTTAGAAATGATCTTGCAGGGTGTTTTCTGTGCATTCAAGAGTTATTTGAGTAAAACAGTTTTTTATACTTACTATAAGTATTCATTAACAATGTACACATTAAACAAGATCAACCACTCTGCAGCACACAAAATGTAAAGAATGTATCAATTTCGTTTTCTGCTAAGAGAATAATGGGCTGCAGTAAGAACTAGGCTACCAAGCTGTCATTCATCTACTAATGTCTCCTTTACAAACTGAAATGTACTAAGACAAGTTCATCAAAATTTTCACAACCAAGACAAAGAACAACAAAACAAGAGTACAAGTTTGTAAGGAACAACACCACAATGTTCTCTAGAAAGTTAATTAGAGGATGCTGTCAGTCTGTCTTACCTTGACATTAGGTTTCCTTGTTGAGAATCCTCTGAACCATCCTAGAAGAGAAGAAAATTATCATTGACTAAAACAGATGACAACACAGAATCAGTAAAGAGATAAACAGTTTGACTAGGTTTAATAAAAGCACTTTGAGAAAGGTATTTGATCTGATTTTGACCTTTTATTTCTCAAAACAAACTGTGAAATAAGGTTAAAGGATTCGAAGCATAAGTTGTCTCCGGTGTAAAGCAAATACTGTTTAGGGCAGACATCATTCAAATATATAAAACAAACAAATCCAACTAAAATCAATAAGACAATTCTTTTATAGATCTGCAAAAGTGTGCCTAGTAATATGAAAATGAAAAATGGGATCAGGCTTAAATACTTATTTTACCTCATTCTGTTTCTATTCTAAGAATTCAAGTGTTAAGTTTAAGTCTGAGTTCAGTGCTTACCGAAATGTACAAAGCAATAAACATTCTAGATCACAGGTGAAAAGACAGATTACTCAAAGAAATAAACTCTGAACCATGACTTCAAATATGTTTTCCAGATCTAAGCATTGAAGTACAAGGCTGATATAAAACTAATGACTAATGTATGTAGGATTTTTTTTCTGTAGGCAAAATGCATATTTAGTTTTGATTTAGCATCCTGTGGTCTAAAAGGAACTATAAATGTTTGATTATATGATAAAATAAAGAGTTGTAGGTAAAAAAAAAATCTTGAGTCAGTGACCTGGGGTGTTTAAGTGTGTCTCTGTGTCTCTGTGTGAGCGTGTTTGGAGAGGTTGGAGGGTAAGGTTGATGGCCTAGTTGAAGTGAGTTTACACTGTATGCTATGAGCTCATGAATCTGGATGACAAAGTCTGATGGAGACACTGATGGACATGAAGCCCTGGAGCTGGAGACAGATTCAGTCCAATGCTCTTTACACTGTGTGGGTGGCTATGTGTATGCATGTGTTATTAGATTTTCTATCTTTATAAGGAGCATTATGCAAACATGGATGGACGAAACTAAATTTGTCCAACGTTAATAACAAAACTGTAGACGGTAGTATTTTAGCACTTTACAAGCTATTCCTCTATTAATGCCACTTTCTTGACTTCTTCAAACTGCTTTACTACAAGGTTTTACCAAAGTACATAGAAGGCCATGCATTTCTTCTCAGACCTCTTGTCTCTGATACTACTAAATAGGATCCAGATTAACCAACTGCTTTCAGAAGTCATCTAATCAAAAAATCCATATTCAGTGTAATATAATCTCAGTATAAATCCAGATGTCCTGTGAAGGTCTCAGCATTTTTTTAGAGAACATTAGTGAAAACAGCATCATGAAGAGCAAGGAACACACCACACAGGTCAGAGATAAAGTTATAGAAAAATGTAAAGCAGGCTTGGCTATAAAACAATTTAGCAATTTAGATTTAAACATCTTACACAGTACTGTTTGATTCATATTTAAAAAATGAAAGAAATGTAACACAAATACAAACTCACTAAAACATGACCCTCCACCTAAACTCATAGGCCGGGCAATGACAGGTTTTATTAAGTACAAATAATTACAAATAATAAAAATAAAAACCATGTTTCATTCTTCAGATTGTCACATTAAATCCCTGTTTGTGGCTTTATTGTGAAAAATGTGGAAAACCTCGAAGGATATAAACACCTTTGCAAGACTCTGTATCATGTACATGGTTAAATCAGAGTGGGAATTATTAAGAATCAGATCTTGGGAAACTAAAACTGGATTTTTTTTTTGTAAATGAAGAGTGTTAAGACTAAGTTTATAAATATTTATGATGGTCATACGAAAAACTTAAAGACTGACTGGGTAAAAAATGTGCATCACATTTTGAATTTTTCCCCTTAATTACTGCAGTTTGACAGAAGAAACAGTAGTACTCGTTAACACAACACTACTATCATGAGACACCCCAAGTTATGTTTCTCAGATATGAGTCGCTTCGCCTACAGACACTAAAAGATCTTTCTCCACTCAGCCTCACTGTTTGCATGCTAGGGTAAGAATCAGATTAGTGATAGGCAAAACTGGGTCGGTTTCAACTTCTTGTCACTGATGGACCTCCTTCTTTTGCAAGTCTGAGAGTACAGCAGTCTTTCCACTAGGAGGAACATCCATCAGATGTCTCAGCAGAGTAGGGGGCTGTCATCAAAGTAGACTCAAGTTGAAATAAAACCTTGACAGCTGAAAATTACTTATATCCAGGGAGTTAGTATTTCAAGGAAGAGCCCACAGACAGACATTCTCTCAGACAGGAGAGACATCCTTTGTCTCCATCTGAGTGGAAAAGAAAATGATTGTTTCTGCAGCTATTGAAACTTTAGGAGGTGAGCGATACTTCTTTCTTTCACAGGAAGGAAAAAGAGGCAATTATTGATCAAAATGGTGTATTATACTGCTTTGAGCATATTAGTATACAAACTATTTACTTCATAAAAAGGTTTTTATTCAACTTCAACAAGTAGGCAGAACTTAGAAATTAAAAGGATTTGTATCAGCATGTCAAAGAACTGATATCAATGTGACAAGATGTAGTTTTTGCAGAACTAATGTTTTGAAACTATTTAGAAGGAAATGTTCTTCTGGGGAAGTTTTTATGTACGGTTATAAAATAACGGCTCTCTGAAATGCTTAACCTATGTCATAAATCAGAGTTTCTGACAGGATACTTAAAATTAACTTTCATCTTATCATCCTGCAAAATTGTGAGATTAATTTCTCTGTGGCACTCCATAATCTGACTTGAATATGGAGATGAAAGTTTAAATGACTGGCTAATTAATAACCAATCAAGACGCATTTATCACCAGCACCAAGACAGCTTATTCCCAGGTCTCTCATCTATATGATAATCATAGAGTGGTTGAAGCCGCATTGTCAGGGTCCATTTCTAATGGTTTTAACGGTTAACAACAAAATCTCCGAGAGGCACTATAAATGTTATCTGAATATCATAAATCTTTGAAAGTAGAGGTCACAGAGCAGGTGGTTGAGTGGTGGATCCATGCATACACAGGTGCATGTATGTACATAATTTGTCCTTTGAAACGCAGGCTTTCCCTGATGAAGAATAATAATTTTCCTCCCGCAACAAAACTCCTCACCCTGTAGTTATTAGAATAATAATTTTGCACTATTATGAACATAATCCACAATAATAATCATGATAAATCATTTTCAAAGGAGGGCAGCTCTCAAGGGGCCTCTTCTGTGGTATTAACCGATTAGACTAAACCTAGCTTATAACAGGCGCTGTATTATGAAGCGACTTTTATCAGGCAATCAAATCAGACAAATATGAGTCTTAAATGATGCTTCATATTGCTGTAGAGATCACCTCGAGCTAGGTTATGAGAAAAGGAATTACTCATTTAACCAATAATGGAACCCAAGAGGAGAATTTTACCCTAACTTCAGTTATGACCATGATTGAAAAGAGGTGTAAGCCGCAGCTGAGGCCCCAGTGTCACTATCCGCAGGCTGAAAAAACACAATTACAATCACTGTGTATGTGTTGAGTTACTGGTGGTCAAACACAAATCTTTTTCACTTAGTTGGATACAGTAGGTAACATATGTTTAAACATAATTCAGAACAGTACAGTCATCTTCAAATTACTGATGATACTGTGTTAAGTAAAGCACACACACATCAAATGTGAACCTTAACCAACAGAAGTGATTTGTTACAGGACACTTCTAATGGGACCACGGATATAGCTTTTGATTTAAAGAAAGCAAACTCGTCTCCAGGCAGGTGCTGGCCCAATATCTCATAACATGAGATATATATCTGTGTCTGTATCTGTGTTGACCAACTCCTGCCTGACTAGTCTCCCACTAGTCTGCTGAACTGGAGTCAGTGGACTCCATACACCGCTGATTAGAATGCTTTTCTCAGTGGAGGAAGGTGATCACCCATTCCATAACTTCAACTGTTCTGAACGTTTCTTTTGTCTGCATTGTATGTTTTGTTTAGTTTGTGTAAAGAATGAATTAAACTGTTGCAAAGTTACATTTCTCATTGCATACCAGAGAGGTGCACATAGTTCATTTGCATCAAACAATGTACAGATAAACTAGATATTTAATTAAGATTACCAAAATTACTTCTATTTGCCAAAGTTGAGAGAGTTTTCTTTCCATATACATTTCTTTAGTATTTGTAACAACTGCCTTTTAAACTGCTTGAATAGGGTCAATCGTTTAGGGGTACTTCCACAACCTTCTTACAATTTTTTTTTGGTGTGCGTAGCAGTAATCAAAGCAAAAGGTGGCTACTTTGAAGAACCTAGAATATAAGACATATTTTCAGTTGTTTCACACTTTTTTGCTCTGTATATAATTCCACATGTGTTAATTCATAGTTTTGATGCCTTCAGTGTGAAGCTGCAATATTCATAGTCATGAAAATAAGGACAACTCTTTGAATGAGAAGGTGTGTCCAAACTTTTGGCCTGTACTGTATTTCGTAAAATTCATCAATCCCTCCTGCAGCAAAACATTAAGACAACATGATTTTGCCACCCCTGTACTTTAAGGCTGGGGTGGTGTTCTCAGGCCGGTAAGCATCTCTAATGTTTCATTTGAATTTAATAATGGTCTTCATATTTAAACACTTTAATTTAGCTTTATCAGACATGTCTCCAAAAACTATGGTCTTTGTTCCGGACTGCATTTGCAAACTGTAATCTGGCTTTCTATGTTGCTTGCGGAGTAATGGTTTCTTCCTCGCGGAGTGGCCTTTCAGCCCATGTCAGTAAAAGACTTGGTTCACTGTAGATGTGACACTCTCCAGTTAGCTTCATCAGCAAGGTCTTTTGCTTTAGTACTGGCCTCGACGCACACATTTTGCACCAACATACTTTCATCTCTGGGATACAGAACCAATCTCCTTCCAAATGACATGATGGCTGAACATTTCCAAGCTATTTATACTTGCATACAAGTGTTTGAACAGATGAATGTCACAACTTCAGGTGTTGGAAAATTGTACCCAAGCATAAACCTGACTTGTCGAGGTCCACAGTTCTCTTCCTGAAATCTTGGCTAAGTGCTTTTGATGCTTTCATGAAGTCAAACAAGGAAGCAATGTGTTTGAGGTATTACCTTAAAATCGGTCCACCTGTGTGGCTCTATTTTACTCTAATATTATTTATTAACCTATCAGAAGCTACAGAGCCATGACATCATCATCTGGGTTGTCCCACATTTTTAAGCCCAGAGTGATTTAAGTGTTTGCAAACCTCTAAATCTCAGAAAAGTATTAAAGATTTTGATTTAAAAAATTCTCTTTCTAATTATTCTGGTTGCCAGTGAAAAGTAATAATTTTGGTGACCCTGAAACAGGAAATGTTAAACCAGATTTAATGTCAGACAGTGAGAGAAAAAAGTTCATTTTTATGAAAAGTTCTTTTTATGCAATGTATGTAAATATCTGGTTTCATCCATATTTTAGCATTTAAACAACAAAATAACTACTTCTCTGGGATTTGATCATGTACACATGATCATGCAATGCTTAATTCAAAAGAAAGAATCATTTTCTAGTGAATTCTGAATTTCGTTTTCTGGTTTGTTACACCTTCAAGAAGCAAACATAATGCATGTCCTCTGTTGGTATCATTCCCTGGTGCTGTAACTTTTTGAGGGCAAAAAGGTGTACATTGACAGCCCCTGCTTCACATTACATTGAAATATGCTGCATCCACTCTGAGGGGGTGTCAATTTCATGATAAAGTGTGACACTTTAAAATGTCACTGCACCTTGAAGCCATGGCCAACTCTATATCTTTGCTCTGCCTCTGGACGCGAAGCTCTCCCATCACTCATATTTTTGTTTCGCTCCAACGCTGATGGACAAAATTCACTGGTGTTTATCAATATTACTACTAAGCTCCAAATGGAAATTAGAAATGTGCTTTTAAGCCTAATTCTTTATAAACACTGGTAGAACTCGCACAGCCATGACAAAATAAGATATTGTTTCACAGAGGAGGACATATTAAAAATGATCTGGTCAAAAATCAAGTTTATCTAAAAAAAATGTTTAATCTTATCTCAATTGTAGTAAAACATACGGCCGATTACACACTGACTTTTCTAACATAAAGATGAAGCCAAAATAAAAAAGCTGTGTGTGAAAATCATGGGCCCCAATCGAACCTGGAAATAACAACTAAACGTGATGCAGGTGTGTGTTGCCAAGAAGGAAAGTCATCAGCAATGACCATAGAGACTCAATTGCATTTCTGTTACTTAAACAAAGGAGGCATTTAAGGTCATTTCCGAACAGCTGTCCATCACAATCCATAATATACAATGAGCAAGACCTTTAAAAAATGAGAGTTAAAAAAAAAAAGACAGTTAAAACAATTGCAAATACACCCAGCAGTGGATGTCCTGGCATATTCACCCCACTGTCAGAAAGTGTAATGCTCAGAGAGAGAGAGCACAAATACCCAAAAACATCTCAGACTCCATGGCTCAGCATGAGCGATGTTAAAATTCATGACAGTCCATTACAAAAAAAGTCAACATGTATGGCGTGTGTAAAGGCAGAAGCCCTCTTCTGTTTAAGAAGAATTTGGCAGTTTGAATCAGGCTTGCAAAACTTCCAAGGATGAAATGCCTGGCCAAAACAAACAAGAGCAAAAACAGCATCTTAGCTAAAACACCCAAACCACCTGTCAAGTAAGGTGGTGGAAGGGTGATGATTTGGGTTTGTTTTGCAATTATTGAACCCCTCTGTAAACCAAAGTTTTCTAGTGCCTTACATGATCTGTGCAACATCTGAAGCTTGACAGAAACTGGGTGATCAACAGGACAATGATGAAAAGCACATGAGAAAGACTACAGCACAATGGCTGGAAAAGAAATAAATGAAGATGTTAAAAAGCCCCAGTCAAGGTAAAGACTTCAAAATGGGTAAAATGCTGTGGGGGACCTTGTGACAGCTGTGCAGAAACAAACACGTGCAAACCTCAATTAACTAAATCAATGTTTCAAATTGATAAAGTAATATGAAAAATAATGTCTTTCATCTTTCTGTAATAACCAATGATGGTGTGGAATCTGGATTATATTTTGGTACACCTGAGTTAAAATTTAACAAATTTTAGAACCAGATAATTTTCATTGTGTCTTAATACATAAAACTCTACAAGTGAAAGAGGGTGCACTTTCTTTTTACAAAGACTGTCACTCTTCTTCATAAAAAATAATCTTGTTAAGATTTTGTAGAATGATCTCATTAGGTAAAGATTAGGCCAAATATTCAAAAGTTTAATATGGCGCAGTCATTGTGGTTTAAACCTAAGTAGCTTCAATACAAACTTACAGGCTTAATGGCAAAATCATAAATGACAAAACATTCTAGGATGTCTACCAGGCAGTTGTTTCCAAATTTCAGATCACTAGCTTTCTATACCATAACCCCTACTGGGTTGGATAATATTGCAGAAAGTGGTAGCTGCTTTGATACAGTGAGAAAAGTCCATCTGAATGTGAGTTTTACTTCGATTATGAACACAAATTTCTGGAATTGAGCATTGAAGCATTTCTGCAGCAACTAATTCCAGAAAAAGAACATCAAATACACTCCGCAAATATTTCTTTGACTGGTCTCTTCAACATCCACTCTTATCAGGGCTCTTTCAACTAAAACATTATTCAGATATTGACAGCAATTGTGTGAATCATCAAATTGTCCTGGGGATCTCTGATAAAAGTTAGGCCTGGTTTAGCCTGATAATCATTGTGCATCACAGAGGGAACACTGTGATGCCAATTTCTGCCACATGAACTCAGATAATACCCTGTGTTCCTCACTAGCAGCTTTGCATTTCATAACCAGAGCAAATTAGATGCTGATAAGGTGCCATGGGAACAGTCGAACCTTTGATACAACTGGTCAGTAGGCACAGCAAGAGAAGGGGAAATGTGAAGAAGTGGAGCTGAAGAAGCTGAAAGGAATAACAGGAAGAAGGGGGAGGACAACTAAATAAAAAAAAAACAGTAAGGAGGATTGCAGGGGATGACAACACAAGAGCATAAGGATGCTGGAAGAGAAAAGTTAATCCATGCAATTTGCTTCCATCCATCATCAGAACATTCCCCCCTCTCCGTCTGCATCCCTTAGCTCCTTGCAGACATCTTACCACCGGGGTGAGGAAAAGCCTAATCAGCCACTGGCACTGGATATATGCTATTGTCCTGCCCAGCTGTCCCTAATAGGCCACATTCTTCATCATTATCTCCAAAACAACATATTCCAACTTCAGAGTCATTCTGGCTTGAGCTGGAAATTTTGGGAGTCAAGTTAGGAGTAAATGTACAATTAGTATTAGCTAATAACTTTGGCCCTTATCCAGACTATTTGCAACCATTAGAAAAAGAGAACTGCAATATGTAGTGTGTTGCTTTTATTTAGCACTTCTGTGTGTAAAAGCCGAGGCAGCATCGATAAGAAAGCTTTTCTATCTGGTGTAGTAACTGTCTGGACTAACAGGGGAAAATGACTGACTGAGGCCAACAGAGGGATAAGAGGCTACTGCCTTAATGAACACTTTTTCTCACTCACAGTAATGTGATGCGAAGTTTGTTTGAAGCTAGAATTTTCTACCATTTAGGAAAATAAACACTACAGATATTTCTCAAATTTAACTCTTTTTAATGCACTTGGACATGTCTTGATGAATAATATATGTTTTATGAAGGTGCATCTCAAGAAACAACAACAATTTAATTCAAAAAGCAAAACCTATACATCATATAGATTCATTAGTCACAGTTATATACAGGGGTTGGACAATGAAACTGAAACACCTGGTTTCAGACCACAATCATTTATTAGTATGGTGTAGGGCCTCCTTTTGCAGCCAATACAGTGTCAATTCATTTTGGGAATGAGATATACAAGTGCTGCACAGTGGTCAGAGGGATTGGCTCAATAATATTTAGATCTGGTGACTGTGCAGGCCATGGGAGATGTTCAACTTCACTTTCATGTTCATCAAACCAATCTTTCACCAGTCTTGCTGTGTGTATTGGTGCATTGTCATCCTAATACACGGCATCGCCTTCAGGGTACAATGTTTGAACCATTGGATGCACATGGTCCTCAAGAATGGTTCGGTAGTCCTTGGCAGTGACGCGCCCATCTAGCACAAGTATTGGGCCAAGGGAATGCAATGATATGGCAGCCCAAACCATCACTGATCCACCCCCATGCTTCACTCTGGGCATGCAACAGTCTGGGTGGTACGCCTCTTTGGGGCTTCTCCACACCGTAACTCTCTCGGATGTGAGGAAAACAGTAAAGGTAGACTCATCAGAGAACAATACATGTTTCAAATTGTCCACAGCCCAAGATTTGCTCTCCTTGCACCATTGAAACCGACGTTTGGCATTGGCATGAGTGACCAAAGGTTTGGCTATGGCAGCCCAGCCGTGTATATTGACCCTGTGGAGCTCCCGACGGACAGTTCTGGTGGAAACAGGAGAGTTGAGGTGCACATTTAATTCTGCCGTGATTTGGGCAGCCGTGGTTTTATGTTTTTTGGATACAATCCGGGTTAGCACCCGAACATCCCTGTCAGACAGCTTCCTCTTGTGTCCACAGTTAATCCTGTTGGATGTGGTTCGTCCTTCTTGGTGGTATGCTGACATTACCCTGGATACCGTGGCTCTTGATACATCACAAAGACTTGCTGTCTTGGTCACAGATGCGCCAGCAAGACGTGTACCAACAATTTGTCCTCTTTTGAACTCTGGTATGTCACCCATAATGTTGTGTGCATTTCAATATTTTGAGCAAAACTGTGCTCTTACCCTGCTAATTGAACCTTCACACTCTGCTCTTACTGGTGCAATGTGCAATCAATGAAGACTGGCTACCAGGCTGGTCCAATTTAGCCATGAAACCTCCCACACTAAAATGACAGGTGTTTCAGTTTCATTGTCCGACCCCTGTATTTCAGGTGTTCATATGTTAAATTTGATGATAATAATGAAAACCCAAAGATCTGTTTCACATAAATGTGAATATCTAAGAAAAAAAATTTTAATACAGAAATATTACGTTATGTCTAGTTTATGGCCTATACAGACCATGCAGAAGATTGCTGACTTTACAGCTGTCTACCAGACAATCATTGGCACCCTCTACAAGTGAGGCTAAATCACAAAGGACCCAGGACAAAGAAGCTGGCAGGGCTGTATTTAATTATCGGAAAGTTGAGTGGAAGAAAAAGTCTAGAAAAATGTACCCAAGATATAGGAATAACCACACGCCACCCCACAAAGACATACAGTATCCGGGACATGTCCTACACCTGTCACAATCATTGTGTTGAGTCACTCCTGAACCAGAAACAATATCAGAAGAGGCCTGGTCTAAGTAGGAAAAGGACTGTTTACCTCCTTTGAAATTAAAGTAAATTTTGAATTTCATTTTTAAATGAGTTCCAATGTCTGAAGGAAGAGCATAGAGATACCAGAGGTCCAGTGCGAAGTATGCATGCTTGCAAGATTTTTGGAGCTTCAGTTTTATTATTCCAGTTGAATATGGCACCTGCTCACACTTCTAAAAAAATACCAGTATCGTCATTAAAACAGGTATCACCTATGGGGTATTTTCAAGAGGAAGATATGAGACACTGGACCTAATAACACAGATTTGCAGAAGGTTGCTATTAAATCAACCAATGCTTCATTAACACCTAAGTAGTGCCACAGACTGACCACCTCCATACCACACTGCTTTGCAAGTATTGAGAGCATATACTGTACTGTATTAGATGTACTTTTAAGTAGGCTGACTTCTTTGATAAAAACCCTTTCCTTCTGAGAAACTGAATTTTGTGTTTTTATTAGCTTTATGCAAGATTTATCAAAACTGACAACACATGTACAGTAACAGTCCTTATGCATGGAAGAAGATCAATAAATGATTACAGTCAATAGCATTTTCCAAAATATATTTACCTAATCACTTTGTAAAATCAAAGCATTGCTTTTAGTTGTGTATATTAGGTTCATTAGAACATTAAGTTTGAGTGCAAGTCACAGAAGTTTTTAGGTTGTATTTTTGATTATAAGGGTGTTCATTCATAATTCCGTTGTTCACCATTAATCCTGTGAGCTCAATAATCTAACTGGGGAGTAAAGCCCTAAATTCTGGAAATTACCTGATCAGTCTTAAGAGGATAAGGTAAAGTATCATAAGGTTCCAGAGGTTACAACACTGCAAACCTGATTATTTTCTACAAGAATCAGAAGGCAAGACAACATTTTGCTGCCTATGGACAAACTTTTCTCTTTTTCCCATTTATGATGAGATTATGTATTTTATTTTAGGATAATAGAGATTTTTTTAAAGGGCTATCTACACAGTTTTTCACCACAGCATAGTTCCTCTTTAAGCTTTTCTGCAGTTAAAATGGTAATTTTATTTTGTGTCTGCCCACAATTTTATTATTCTTTATGTATGCGAAAAAACTTTGAAGAAAACTTGTAATTATGTATTTATGCTAAATCTTAAAGGGTATGCTTAATGTTTACTCTGAGTTTATACTTACTTAAAAAAAAATAAAGAAAAAAAGTACATAATTACATACATAAAAATATATATGTGAGACAAAAGTCTTACCTTCACATTTTTCCAAGATCTGCACTGTCTCCCCCACCTCCAGAGCCAATCCCTGAGTCACTGAGCCTCGGAAGTTGCAGATGACTGTAAAGAAAGGGACATAAAATGAAAGATGAGATCCTGAAGAGATAATGAAGGTGTAAAAATCACAGCCATTGTAGAGATAACAGAGAGCTCTGATGAGCAAAGATAATGTCATGAAAGATTAATTTTATTCCCATTAAGGAAGAGACTATTTGACTTTGTGCAGTAGCAAGCACATCCTAATCATACAAAAGCTTCGTCCCCATATATCCTCTGCACAGTCCTGTTTTGGTTCTCCAATGACAGCAGTATGATGTTAGCTTCAGAGCTTGAGTGAATCCATCCACATACACTCGCATATTATAAACTGTTTATATTAATATTCCTCATGACTGCACTGATGCACCCAGAAAACAATGGATGTCAGAGCTTATTCCAGAGCCTTAGTCACTGTAAGTCACTTTGTACAAGGCTGAAATATCAGGTGTCAAAAAATCAATCACCTGAGCGTAGATAAACATCTCAAACTACTCAAAACAATATTAACACTTTTATACTTGACTTATTGTCCTCCTGCAATATTTCTTCACGCTCTTTTGGCCATTTAAGGTAATCTGTAACACCTTATATTCAAATCATGACGGATTTGCTGCAGATTCTGAGCTAAACTGTCACAGCTTTTTAATAGGAAGCTAAAGGTCTAGAATGGTTTGGGTTCAATTATGAACTCTAGATAAATGTTGTTTGGTTAAATGTCCTTTGTTGTATTAAACAGTAGTTGAAAACAAATGATGTTACAGAACCAGATGTCACACTTCTAAAGAGGATTAACATTATTGTATACCATATCCGGCAACAAACCTTTTAACTGAAATACATAATACGCCTGAAATAGGCCCAGTATTTTGCTAGTCTGTTTTAAACATTTTTGGAGGAAAATTCATGTAAATTAATTGATTCAAATCTATAAAAACATTTCCAGACAGCTCAGCCTATCAGGGTTTAAAACTATCCCAATGAAGGTTTAAAGCTTGTATGTTCATTTTATCTAAAATAATCCATGAACACTGTCTGACCTCCAGGGGATTAAAAGAAAACATTGTTTTTGATAAAACATGAAGGCAAATTGCTTAGTAGGAAATCACGCAAAAATTATGCCCCACTCGCTTTTTTCTCTTGTTCAAAGAGAGGTGTTTGAATGGGCAAGTCCGGGCCCGAGTCTTTGCTCTGAATGTAGAACAAGCCTCAAGAGAAGTCTTTAATACAGTCTATATGCATCTGTCTTTGTTAAACTGACTGTAAATGGCTTTTTGTCTGAGACATCTTAAAGATGCAATGGTTTTTTTTGCTCTTACAATCCATTGCTGCATGGCTGCATGGTGGTGCAGTTGGTAGCACTGTTGCCTTGCAGCAAGAAGGTCCTGGGTTCGACTCCCGGCTGGCCAGTGTTACATACAAATATCAGCACAGTCTGCAACAAATCATATATCGATTGAAAAAATACCATCTGGTGAAAGATGGTGGTAATTTTGATAGACAAAACTAAAGGAAATAAAAGCAACCTGTTGCACCGCTGGCATTACAAATAGACAAGGCAGGGGTGTCGCAGAAGGTAGAATTGATCCTCTCTTACACTGATGTTTGCCTGACATCTTTGAAAAGATTTTTTCAAATTGTCAAAACATCAACATCACTCTTAGACTATCTACAAATGTTATTCTGAGCCTGATTTCTGAATCACCTCATTTTGGGACATTAAAGGATCTTTCTAACATATTCACGCCTGATGCAGTGAGGCGTTCTTCCTTAAGATTTGTGGAGTGCCCATTTCTTGTCAGGACCTGGACTTCTATAGGAATATAGCTTTTATGTAGCTCTGTGCCTGTTGTACGGGAAGCAAGGACAGCTGAGACCTAACATAAAAGTAGATGAAACTTGTTCGTATCTACTGGACTTGAGGGGCATGTTTGTTTTAGTTTATGCAACAACAAAAAAAACCTCGATAAACAATGGAGGAAATTGCATTGGTTTGTAATCTAAAGCTTAGTTTGATTTGGATGTTGGAGAAATTAGTATTCCACAGAATACAGACAAGTAATTTCACTGTATCTTTATTTTGGTAATTTGTTAATGTTATTGTTTTACTTAAGTTACATAAAATACATATATATATAATATAATATAAATAGATATTTAAAAAATCTGTTGAAAATATTCCTATAAAAAAACAGACATCCTTGTAGCCTCAAAAAATGAACCATAGACTTGAATTTTTAGCTTCTTCTCTGCTCTTGAAAAGTTTGGGTGTTCTCGATAATCTGTCACATAAATGCCACTTATCCAAGTCTAGACCTTGCACTAGTTTGATGACACAACAGAACGTCTGAGTTTGAGTTCTGTCTCTAGATATATGTGATACATTTACTCTACAGTATGTTTGTGATACAAGCGAGAACCCAAACCTAGAGGCAACAGGACTGTTCAAAAATGTCTGTGACATTGTCACTGAATCACTGTCACTTTTATCCCACCAAAATAAAACCAACTTTCTTTGTTCATGTAACCGACTATCTTTTTATTGCTGTCATGATTCTGTTTTGGTCACTGTAATACATTCTGTCTGCCTATTAGTGCTACTTAACATATTATTGCCACGGTTTGGGATTCTGTCATAGGGTCTCCCTTTTCAATCCCTGTGTCTTTGATTTGTTCACTGTGGCTCGTTATCATCACTGTCACTCAAATCATTGTCCCGGCCTTGTCAGTCTGTCAGCTGTCAGACACTTGGCCACCGTCTCATCCTGCCATACTTTAACTCATGCATGGGCCACATGTAAAGACTGCATGACTACTGCCATGAGAAGGATGCTTGAAACAAAAAAGTCTGTGTTTCAGAAGTAAAACTAATTGAACCTGATTGATTTAACAACTACAAAACGACGGCATTTGTAGTTAATTTCTTCTTTTGCAATTTTTCCATGTAACGTATGCAGTTGATCTAACTCAGGATTCATAGGACTAGTTGACAATGTTGACTATATTTTTAGTCAACATACACTCACCGGCCACTTTATTAGGTACACCTTGCTAGTACTGGGTTGGACCCTCTTTTGCCTTCAGAGCTGCCTTAATCCTTTGTGGCATAGATTCAACAGGGTACTGGAAACATTCCTCAGAGATGCTGCAGATTTGTCGGCTGCACATCCATGATTCAAATCTCCCGTTCCACCACATCCCAAAGGTGCTCTATTGGATTGAGATCTGGTGACTGTGGAGGCCATTTGAGTACAGTGAACTCTTTGTCGTATTCAAGAAACCAGTCTGAGATGATTCGTGCTTTATGACATGGCGCGTTATCCTGCTGGAAGTAACCATCAGAAGATGGGTACACTGTGGTCATAAAGGAATGGACATGGTCAGCAACAATACTCAGGTAGGCTGTGGCATTGACACGATGCTCAATTGGTACTAAGGGGCCCAAATTGTGCCAAAAAATATCCCCCACACCATTACACCTCCACCACCAGCCTGAACCGTTGATTTAAGGCAGGATGGATCCATGCTTTCATGTTGTTGACGCCAAATTCTGACCCTACCATCCGAATGCCGCAGCAGCTGGGCAGGTGTACCTATTAAAGTGGCCGGTGAGTGTATTTCTTTTTAAGAAAAGAAACAATTGTGTTCCACAAAATTGCTGTGTGTGTACAGAGAGTTTCCTGCCTGCAGTCTGCACAGGTGTATGCATCTGTGGATGTTGCATACGTCAGTCACGTTTGGCTGTGCTCATTGGTTGGCTCCATCTGAGGTACAGACGTTTCAAGTTTTTTAGAGCCCTTTTTAAAGAATCCACTCTATGAAGTAAGATATGTTGGTGTGCTACATTTTACACTGAAAAAACTATTTGGGGAAACATTCAGACGCAGGGTTGATGCAGATTACCACTCTGCTTGCACATGTTAATGTGCAGACTGTGCAGCCAAGCAAATATATTTTACTTCATCCCATTTTCTTCACATTTAAGGGTATGCATAATTTTATATCAAAATAAATGAAATTTAAAACAAATAAAATAATATATATTGTTTTACAGATACAGAAGATACAGTGATAAAAACAAAGCATATTTAATTTAATGGAACTGTTCGAGTCTCCATTAGTTCATTTTGAGAAACGGGGTCAAAAACATATATTTTCTTTGGCATTCTAATAACTGAATAAAGATTCATCTCAATCTTATACTTGACGATGTGATTTTTCAAAATTTCTAAATAAATACAAAGTAAAGGCTTTATTTAATTAATTTTATATTAAGCACTTTGTAGGCTAACATAAGAAACTTTAATTTGATGTGGGTGGCTAAGGACAGCCAATGGAGCTCAACAAACAGAGGGGTGACATGCGAGGACCAGACAAGCCACCGCGTTCTGGACCATCAGCCCAGGTTTCACAGCACAGGCTGTGAGACGAGTTAGGAAGTCCAGTAGTCAAGATGGGAAATGACCTTAGACAGCACCAGGAGTTGGGTGGCATAACGGGTTAGGTACCGTCTCATTTTCATTATGTTTTGCACTGCAAAGCAGTGTATTTAACAGGCAAACAAAACTTCTTTACTAATCTTGCTCCTGAGAGTTTAACTGTTGTTCACCTTTAGTTAGGCATTCTCATTTCTTTTGTGCTTTTGCCTCTGTCTCCTGGGAGCTTTAAACCGAAGCTATGAGCTCTCCAGAGAAATGAGAAGAAACAGCAGATAAGTAGAGAAGAAGAACAACCACACACTGAACACAAAGGGATTAGTGTCACTCTATCCAGATGGCATTGGCATTTAGTTCATCTAGCGGATTGGGTCAATACCCTAAAAAATTACTCACATTTGTTAAGCCAGTAACACAACTTAGCTTGTGGCCTTTAACTCTGAAAGTGTGTGTTTATATGAATGAGTTTCTGTAGGAGAAAATACTTGAAAAAGAATTAATTATTCTAAAAATGTGTGTGTGATTCATTTTGATTAAAGTGTCGGCTGATGAATGGTTTCTTTTTACTGCAAAAACAAAGCCAAAACCAAAGAACACAAGTGATGCTTATTTTTCATTACTAAATCACTCAAATCAGAGATATTTAATCATTTGAGTCATCATAAACCTGTCTTGATAAGCCTCAGGCAGAGTCCAGTTGTCTTTCAACTCCTATAGAACCACCATAGGTTTGGTTACTATATTTTAACATTTCATTCAAAATTCGTATAGTTGTACCATAGAAGGCCACTTTCTTCACTTCTTTAGTACACCTCTTCACTTGAAACAATCAATCTCGTAACTCTCTCTCTCTCTCTCTCTCTCTCAGGTCTTGTGACAAGTTTTATTAATTTATTTGTATCATCTGTTTAAGTTCCATTCTATTTATATGCACACTTTTCAAATTGCTCATTTGTGCACTGCTAATTGATTTAAAAGTGTACAATGCTAAACATGGATATCATTTCTTATGGACCAGAAATATGCATTGAGACTTTTTAAAGCCCATATGTCCAGCCATATTTAGCCTAAACACATCCAAAGTCTTGTTTTATTAGCCTGTTTTATCAAACCTAACCACAATTTGACATTTATAGACATCTTGATGTAGATTCATTTTTACATTTCGCAGAAGGGAATATTGCTTTTTTGTCTTTTTAACAAAACTGCAAACATCTTAGCTTGCCTTGTTACCCTTAGTTTGTAATTATTTAGAGCTAGACATTGAAATCGGAGATTGCTGTGAATCAGCATTTAGTGCACCTTCAAATAACATCAAACAACTCCTGTCCTCCCTGATGATGAAAGTCTGCAAGAAATTTACAAACAAAAATGGGATCAATAGGTAGGATTAATTGGTCTCCGTTTAAAAGTTTTCTACTTGAAGTTAAATTGTTATATACTATCTCACTGCAAAATATAATCTTGGCATGATGTACTTTATTAGTACTGAAAATATCTGTTTTGCAATTTTTCAAATAGTTTCCTTTGGGATCATGAGTCATGAATAGGTAGTGAACTTGAACTTGAAATATCACCAGAAAACTAAAGAGGATACTGAAGAGTCTTCAGAAAGATGGTGGGGGAGGGGAATGTGCAACAGCGTAGCGAGACCCGCTCTTGGAGGGCTTTTTATTTTGCAATTCAAAAGCCCGACTGCACTGACCAAGAATCAGTCCTCGGCCTGCCGAGTGGCTCTAACTGATGGCAGTCTCACTATTTTTTTTTTTTATTAACTCACTTGACCAATTGGGCTTTAGAACAATGTTCAGAAGAAGACTGTGAATTTAAACCCATCATCCCAATGCATACAAATGTATAGTACAGTTTCATATAGTTTCAAGTCTTGAAAGGACTTGATATTCCACAAAGTACCCACATCAAAAAAGCATATTTAGATAAGCAAACATAAATGGCAAAAAAGGAAAAATGGCCAGATTAATGTATTTTCTAAACTGTTGTGGTGGTGTTGGACCCATGGACAAACAGGAGAATGGGAATATCACGTTAAAGGTAAAATTTGTTACAAGAAACAAAACAAGGAACTGGGGAGAATCTAGTGAGAGCAATAAATGGCCAAACAACACAGAACAGGAGATGCACAGGAGGACCGCAAAGTGGCCATACTGGCAAAGCAGGCACGCGTCAGAAACGTGACTGGCTTATAACTGCTATGGAGGTGATCACAGCTGAGGGAAAATGGCAAATTATATTAATGAATACACATGGATCTAAATGAGACACAAAGGGATCTCCTGAATTAAACACTAAAGATTAACCTCCACCAATAAAGACAAAGAAGAACTAAGAATATCTGAACAAAAAAGTGAACAAAGTATGGATCACCATAAGTCTCAAAACACAAAAATCCTCCATCCATCCATCCATCCCTAGTAATGGTTACAGGATCGTGAGGGCCGTGAACCCCGTCAAAAATAATCACAGCCCACAAAAATCTCAATACAAAACCAACGTGACTAAGAAAACACAAAGACCCACAGGTTATCACATTAATTGAAAGTATGTTTCTGAGATTTACTGCTTTCTTGAGCTTCCTGGTGCTGTTTGACACATTGCAAAAGTACTTTGCAAAAACAGAAAAAGATTGTTATAAAAAAGTGCAAGATTAATACAAGAATAGAAAACTATATTGCAACATGCAATATATAATAATAATAATATACTATAATAAAAATGTGAAAATATTTTCCTGGGTTATCAGCTACACAAAAAGTAGGACTGAAGACACAACATCTACTGATGACAAGGTATGCGCCAGTTATGAGTATCAAGATATACCAGGGCTTAAAATGTTATGGTTTCAAAAATCACACATATTTTGTATCATACATTTCTACATTTTAAAATATTTTGAATGAAATGCCAGAGAAAAAACTGGAATCAACAGTTTTTTCTGGCTTAATGGAGCATAGAGAAACACATTACTGCCCCATCCTTCTTTAAGCCGCTGCTGCAGTCCCAGCAGCAGCGGCTTAAAGAAGGCTTCAAAACTTTTTGCCTTTCTAAAAAGTAAGATAAACTTAGCTGTTTGGAATTATTTCCACTCTCAAAAACGCAGACAACCATGGTATAGAAACTAAAGGAACCCCACCCATCACTCCTTTTAAGGTAACACTGTTTTGAAACTGTGAGCAACATGTTTGTTGAGCAGCTGACTGCAGGTTCACTACCCAAGCAGATAGCCCAACTAATTCCCTAGTTTTTAAGACTCTAAAATGACAAAATGGTATAATACTGATATCAAGTTGTCTCAGACGTCAGAGTTTAATCTGGGAATGAAGGCACATGCAACTTGAGCATGTTGTCAGAAAACCAGTAGAAATTTCTACTAGTTTTGCTGCTAACAAGGGATAAGCAGCCCAAGCCGATAATACATTTAAGTTTATTTTATGCATTCAAACAAGATACATGTTCTCAAATGGAGGCTGCAGAGCACTATGCCACTGGTTTAATGAGATACAAATCTGTAGCATAACGAACATAAAGACTTTAAGCTCATATGCAAAAACTGTTTACAAAAAGTGATTTGGCTTGATTATTGCAGGAGCAGATATTAGGTTACATGTTACAAGTTTGGTTGAAAAAGATTGAGAAAGGCTGCAACAGAAGGGCTTATCCAACACATCAACGAATCTCTGCATAAAACATGGCACGCACATTAGTGTGGTTTGAGTGCATGAAAGACTGTATGGCGTTGTGTTTGTGTGTCATCGTTCCATGTAAAGAAAGAAAACATTTTAATTAAAAACATGCAGCTTGTTATTGTAACTTCATCTACAAGGCCCCCAGGCACACGCAGGCAAGCATGGTTAGCACTCCAGCAGCTGGATTGCATGTAAGTGTCTGAGACAGTGTTTCAGATTTTGCCTGCAGTTGCAGCTGCTGCTCCACATCTGCTGAAGTCGATGCAATTCTCTTTTTGTATAAAGGTGGAAAAAAGCAAGAGCACAAAACTCAAACAAAAAGAAATCTTGACAAGTTTTCATTTTCCACGTTCACATGCATACATTTTTTATTTGCTGTACGATTTTAAGCTCCATTACTAAGAGTTGTAAAAGATGTGCAAAATAACAGAGAACGCTAAACAAAGTGACAGGCTGTGTAGGGACAACCATTTTGAAGAGAAAACAGATTTAAAAGTGCCTTAGTATCAGCAATTGTAGTAAGCAGAACTAGGGCAACTCCACAAACCGGCATTAGTGACTGCGACAGCGCCGAAAAGACACACCAACCCACATACAGCTGAGATCAACTGTGTGTCACAGATGGGATGCAGACCTCAGTATGTCATGACAAGCCTGCTCTCTGCTTTAAACAGGCTCAACAGTAAAAGCAATACGTCTGCGTAAGCAACAGTTCGGGTGGTTCTCAAAGAGCATCTCCCAGATGAAGACAGTAGGAATGAATTTGTTTCAACACCATGTTTTTCTAAAAGACTATGGTCACTAAAACCTTCAATGTTTTGTTCATGTGTCCACATCTTTGTTTTCAGCTGCTGCAGAGCCTTGTGATATCAGGGCTTATGTAACCGCATGCCTGTATCATTTTACAGTGATGCAAGATGCTTATTTATCCACAGAACGAGTGACACAGAATGTCGCAGCCACAGTCCCAAACTACCTCAATAATACTGGACTATTACAGAGACTGTAACTGTGAGTTTTTGTGGTGAAGGTTATTTCAGGATGAACTGGGACTACAACAACACTTACCAAATCATAAGAAGATTAGAAAACCCATCCTAGCCCAAATCTTACTATATATCTGAAAAAGTAATCTTTAGGATCCTAAAAGCACTTTCACTTGACCCCATCTCTGATTTATTATGTTGTTGCCAGTGATTTTAGCAAGTTACACAAAAACCTCTTTACATCTGGGATGCAGACTTTTCAGTTAAACGTGATAAAGCCAAAATTTCTAAGAGAGAATTTGCAGTTTCATTACAAATTTACTACAGGATTCATCCATGTGTATCCCAAAGCACCAAACAAATAAAAGAGGGAAAGGGCTGGGGCAATTATTGAATAAACCTGAGGGAATTTCAACAATTCACTCAAGCTGATTAGATTTTTTATCCATTTTGAAACAAACATGCTTTTCTTTTTATCAAGAACTTTCATCAGACTGTTAAACCCACACAGTTGTTGCCCTATAACAAGATTCCTTTTTCAGATTTATACATTTCTGTAAGAATAACAACGTAAAATAACGCTCACACACACTGGACATGCAAGCCAAACATACTGAAAGGCGAAAACCTGCAGAGGCAATAATGTCAGAAGTACAACTGATGTTACAGTCAAAGAAACTATGTATCAGTTAGTGTAGTCAGTTTTTGGTGTCAAATAATCAAAATAACTGCTAAAGAAGAGCAATATAGCCATAAAGACATACTAAAAGATTCTTATTATTTTAAATAATCTACTAAATCTCCCTACTGAATGTTTTTAGAATAACTTTGTTGGGGATCCAATCCAGCCACATGGAGAACAAGGAGTAAACCACATGCAGAGAACAAAAAAGACTGGTAAAAACTCTGAATCCCAGAATGCACAGTATTAACATATTCTCTTGACAGCTCCCAGGAAGGAGGAGTCACAGCACATGTGCTCCACAGTGGGAATGAAGGCATGTGCTTCATCAGAACAGGTCACACTAAGAGGTTGTATTTAGACTTTAGAATACTTTATTGTCCCCCGGAGGAATTCAAATACAGCAGAGTCCATAAATGAAAACACACACAAACAAGAAAAAAAATGACACTTAAACAGCATTACAAGATTTTGGCAGAGAAGATAAGTTTAGGATAAAACTATTTAAATATTGTTCATTAATTTTGCTTTTTTAAATGGTTAAACTGTGCCAGAGCAGGCCTAGAACAAGCCAGAGCCTAGGCTATCCCAGATTTAAACTGTATCTTAATGAGTGGTTTGAGCACTGATAGTCCAGTAACATGAACTTTATCCATTTTATCTGTTTTCCCTTCCTCTCCTCTCGCCAACCTGCAAAAATGTATGTCCACATAGTCCTTATGCATAATTGTGTCTCCATTATCCCAACTGGTAATGCTAAAGCTCTGCTAATTCTATTAGGGTAGTAACCATTAGTTCTGCTGTGTTTACCACATAGTTTATTCTGCTGGTGCCGCTATCATCCAAAGCATGCTGCTAGCACTCATACAGAGACGTGCTGTGAACTGGCACTATATAAATATACTGAATTGAATTGAATTACATTGAACAGTGTAAGGAATAAAGGACATTGTTACCAGCAATCAGTCAACAGTCAATCTTAATTTAAACAGCACTTTTCATACTAACAGCATTGCAAAGTGCTTACAGAATAAAATCTAAACAGAACACCCCACAGCCTTAAGTTAAAAAAAAACATTAAGTAGAAATATGCAACTGCACAATTATAACCAGTTTTTACAGATATGGTATGGAAACCGAACAAACACACATACCGTCATAAATGCCAACATACTTTTGAATGCAATGAAAAATCTGGTGCAAAGCTGCCGAGGAGGAAAGACAATCTTTTTTTTTTCTTAGTAGAAACACTGAACAGCAAACTGCAAAATAGAGAATTGATCCTTCATCTAAGGGACTGCACAATACCACAGTACTGTTGCATTCAGGCTGATTCAAATACCAGCCTGAAGGCTTTTTAACATGGGAACAGTTTTATTAAATAAGGACTAACACGTTAGTGATTTAGTAACATTATTTTCTGAAGTAAAGCAAGTTTGTCTCAAAAAGGGGCAAAGTTGTATAAAGGATCCCCAGTTTGTCAACAAATATGTGTAAAAGTGTTTAAATTGTTTAAAATGTTTAAATGTTAAAAAATTGTTTAATGTTTAAAAACTAGTGAAAGAAAATCGGATTTTCTCCCTTTACACTGCAAAATATAAGTTATGTAAAATAGTCTTTATCTATTGAAGATATTTGGACAAATTTAAGTGTAAATAATAATAAAACCTAGCATGAAAATCATTGTATTGAACGTTTTATGAGCAATGCATGAAGAACTATCAGTGATAAATAGCAGAGACTACGACAAAAGTGAGAAATTACTAGCATAAAATAAAGCAAAATTTTCAAATTCCTTTTAATTCCTAAAGGCTGTAAAATCAAAGTGTTTCCTGGGCTAGCACGTTTTTCTGAAATTAGTCATCACTCAGTGGAAATGAGAATTATGGCCAACTAAGTAAATCTTGGTGTTACTGGAAGAAAAAAATTCTATGTGGTCGAGACCAAGACAAACAGGACTATTCAGACTGCTGCGAAAAAGTCAAAAGCTGGGCTCTGTGACAGTAAGAAAATGTGTTACTGCCACTGGCCAAAGGTCATTTTGACTTGTGTGATGAAAGTACTCATGCAGAAAGTACACAGAGATTTTAGAGCAACATACGTTGCATTGAAGATGATATATTTCCAAGAAAGCCCACCCATTATCCATTCTGGCAGTGCAGAAGGCCATTATGCATACATTACAAAGACAAGAGGACCAAGGATTGGGGTGCCTGCAGCCCTGCTATGTTAGTAAGATGAAGGAGAAAAATGCTTCAACTCACAGTATCCTAAATGCCTGAATGACTCGAGTGTTGTTTTTTGGAAAGTGTTCCAGGCCTGATATCAAGAATTAGTATATTTCAATTTTAAAGATAGAACATGGAAATAGACTAACTTACACCGGGAATAAATTAAACGCCACAAATGGCTTCTGATGTGGGATCACACCTGAGACAGATGTTAATATGTAAACAGCTTCTCCCACAACTTTTTAAGAGGCTCGCCTCTAACAGCTTCGGGTGAAGAGAAACAAACACAAAGACAGAGGCTGGCAAATCTTTTAAATTCACAGGGAAACACTACTTGTGTTGAATGTTTTCTCTAATGCTGATTATAAGTGTTAGCATTTGTTTTTTACGAAATCCAACTTTATTTTTGAAATCTGAACACTAGTTGGGTGATATGCCTAAGGGGTCATCAGTTTCAAGTCAGTAGGACTGGACATGTTTCACTTTATACTAGAAATCACAAACCATAAAAGAAAAATGTCTTGAAGCACAAAAACTATATTTCTAATGTCTAGCATTTGCTTTTGAGAGAATATTTGTTGATTATCACTTCTACAAGCTTAAAAGAAATTGCAGCTCATCTGGTTGAGACCTACATTTAACATTTTACATTTACCTAAATTTAGCAAAATGTTGTGATGTGGCACTTTCTCAACATCAAAACAAACACATCATAACCCAATAGTGTCTCTGCTTTTAAGAGAACATTAACAGGTAGTGCACATGAACTGACTGTGGCACAATCAATAATAGTTAATATGTATAATAATATGTATGTGAATAATAATAATAATGGAGAACATGTCTTCCGATAATCACAGCAGACTGCATACTATGACTTTTTGGAAGATGTGAAATTCCCCAAGAAATCATAAATCTGAGCTCTTTAGACAACATCACAGATTATCAAGTTAAGAAAACCTTGGTTTAATATTTGTTTATTTACGTTTCACGTTAGCTGTAATTATAATATATATTATATCCATGTTAAATATAAAGTCATAATTTGAGTCAAAGACTTTTGGGTGCATCTCAATAACCTGGAATGTCATTGAATAGTTAAATTACAAGTCGATTCAAAAAGTGAAACAATTACAGAGTTACTGCAGAGATAACCCCATGTTTTATTAGCTCTAAAACATCTGTACAACCAATACAGATAGAGAAACCATAAACAGTGTGTCTGTCTCTGTTTGCATCTGTAATTATTTCTGCAGCGGTATTTTACTGCTGAGTCTGCACTTGTCCTTGCATTGACAGAACACAGGCAGGAACAAAAATACCCAGTAAACAGCAGTAAACATGTCTGTCTTCTAATGCCTATGTCTGTATTTATATTTATGCAGGTTTTCTTAATTTACCCACACAGTAAAGAGGACCTGGAGTAGGCTTGTGTGCGAATGTGACTAAGCATCTGTTCTGTCTTATTGAGATATTGTCTATTTGTGTATGCTTGCTTGTCTTGAAGACATCTGACCACATCTACATTTGATTTTTTTCTGCCTTTTGTCTGAATCACATTGTGATTTATATGCCTGTAAACACAAACTCTGTCTGCAAATGTTTCTCGCAAAGACAAGTTTTTTTTTGTTGTTTTTTTTTTTTTACAAAAAGGGGGACAAAACATTGCATACAGAAATAAATTATCCAGGTTGCTCAGTGTCCTCAGGGCCAGATCACATTAATCATGTATGTAAACACCAACGTCCAGGTTTGACTGACAGGGTTTCTGATTAATTCAAAGCTGTTCAAGGTTCCTTCTGTTTTAGGGATGAAACAAAACTTCTGATGAAACAAAACTTCTCATAAACATCTGGAAAAACACAAATGAAGGTGTAAAAAAGAAAGGGAATGCTCTAAAGAGAGCTGAAGTAATAAAACAGCTTACAACTCAAAGAATATTCAGGAATATCAGTCAGACAGACAAAAATAAAATCTTAGGGGCTGAAGGAATTAAGTAATTCATGTGGAGGGTGAAATTTGTGCCCAAGCCTCAGCAACAAACACATGAAACCTCAAATAAAGAAATAATAATGCTGGGGCACTGGATTCCATCAGGTTGATCGATAAAGGAAAAAAGATGAGGTAGAGCAAAACACAATCCAGGTGTCTTATGCAAAAGAAAGAATCATGACTAGAAGAACTTTTGATAAAATATGAACAAATGCTGGAATGGTCAAGGAAATAAAACTGATATAACAACAACAGGGTCATATAGAGATTAGCGAATAAGCACATAAGCTGAAGATCTGGTACTAAAACTTTCAGTTAAAACCAAGATTAAAAGAAAAATATATACTCGTAGAACAGAGAAAAAACAGACAAATAAGAGGGGCAAGAAGGATATTCTGCATACGACTTCTGGTAATTTTTATCTGAGAAATTTATCATTTGCTTTTCTCATTCAAGATTATATAGGCTTTATCTTTTCCCCCTCAGAGAATTGCATCACTTATTCCTCCTCTTCCGTGAAGTAACTTTGAATTCAGTAGTGAAGACACATGGAGTATGTGAACAGTATGGCTTCAAGAGAAAAGGAAGGAGAGAGAAAATAACAAGAGTAACAGGACAGGAGTGGTGGCTAATGCTTGGGAAGGGGGGGGGCATGCGTATTTTTGCTAAGGTAAATAAGATAATTGAACACCCTCAGAGTTTAAAGTAGTAGCTCCTATATGAAGAAGGAGGGTTTATGATGAACACATATGGCTGGAAGATCACTGATGCAAGGTTGGAAGCATTATCAGAAAAATAAATAAATGCTATGTGAGAAAGAAATGAAGCAAAGCATAAAAAATGTACAAAAGAAATAAAAGGTGGCAAAAAAAACATGACTTAATTAAGATAAACAAGAACGGTAAAACATTTTAAAATCCAGTCAAGAACTAAAATACACCAACCATCTTGCCAGTTGTCCACTTATAAACTGGACAAATGCAATACCCATTAGGCTTAGTTCAGGTATTTTTTACTTTATCTAATTTTAATTTAATGGGTGAGATTCACTTTTTCTACTATTAATAAATGTATTTTTCCACGATACAGAGAAAATAGAGAAAGCTGTAACATTTAGGCAGCAGCTCTGAGTGTTACACATACAACAAAATGTAAGCAACAAGCTGCTTTATTCTCACTGGTTGCAGATGCTGAAATCCAAACATTAACAGCTATAACAGCTCACAGTACAATATTGTGGTAGTATTGCACATCTTACAACCAAACATTCATTCAGTGGGTTTCCTCCTTCTATTCCTCACAATATCTCTCACCCTTCCTACAAAAAGAATGCTGTGGAGCTGAACTTGATGACCAAACTACTGATTTATATAAAATCAATATATGGTAATAGACCAGGGTATAAAGTTAACATGTGGCTCATTGCTGCATAACCTTCCACTTGTTCTGCTTATGTTTGATTCTTCATTTTTGCTACAACTTGAATGGCTTGGCAAAACACAATACCCATCAACCTATTACCTGAAAATGGCACAACTGAAAGCCTACCAACTTGACTGTGAACCTAAGCTGACTGAAATGATCCTTGGGCCTTGGGACTCTGGTTTTGTATTTTTCTAATTTTGTGATTTAGTTAGTTTACTTTTGGCCCTTTGTGTGAGCATCTTGTTTTATACTACTTTTATACTACTTTATACTATATACCCTAATTCCTTTAATCTGTCGTCCCTTGAGCTCTTTGTTCTATTGACTTCCTATTTTTCTATTTCTGAGTTTCACCTTTTGGTTGATATCTTGATTTATCCTTGTTTTGGGTTGTGTTCTGTTCCTGGTTTGTTGTTTCTGAGTACGTTTTCAGATCCTTGTCTGTTCATTCTGTTTAGTATTCATCATCCACAGCTACCCTTAGATTCCTGCTTCTCATAGCTGCATTGCATCAGGTAGTCACCTCCCTGGTTTATGTGCTGTAAGAGCACCTCCCTATATATAACTCTGTTTATTTCTTTATCAAATCTGATGGCCACTTTCATCTCTAACTGGTTTGGTCCCTTTAAATAAATAAATTATATAAAATTCAGGTACCTGAAAGTTTTTCTTTCCTTATAAATCACCTTAAATGTGCCTTTTGCCATTACTTGTAATCGGTTTAACACCATAGCAACCCATAGCAACACTGATAGGTAAGAATAGCATTACCCAGACATGACTCTCTAGAGGATGCAGAAATCCAATAATCAGGTGGAAAAATCTGTTGAAATGAGAACTATTAGTAATACAATCCACACAACTGATCTTTCCAGAAAAGTGGCAAAATTGCTGAATTGTTGAAAGATAGATAAAAGATTTCCCCTCTGTGGGTGGCCATAGGCCATGTGGGTAACTCAGTAAACATGTGGAAGAAGGTGCTTTGGTAACGTGAGAGCAAAACTGAATTTTTTGGCCTACATGTGAAATGCCTTCATGTCTTTCACATGTAGGCCAAAAAAACTTGAACACACCATGCCCATAATGAAATATGGTGGTGGCAGCATCATGGTATGGGGATGCATGGCAGGGAAGTTGGAAAACCAGTTAGAGACCACAAAAAAACGGATGGTTTAGAAATCAAAGCAGTTTCATGTGTAAAAAGACAAATATAAATCTAAAAGCCAATTTTAGGCAAGGCTTGAATTTTGGTGTTAACAGATGCTTTTCATCCAACCTGAATGAGCCTGGGCTACTTTCCAAAGAAAAATTGGCCAAATGTTTAGGCTTCAGATGAGCAAGGCTGACTGACAAACCCCAAAATACTGCTGCTATAATTGCAGTGAAATGAACTTCTAAAACTATTAAATCAGGGGGCTGAATAAATGTGTATGCCACACTTTTCAGATTTTTATTTCTAAAAACATTTCAAACTCGTGTACCATTTTTCTTACACTTCACACTTTTGCGGTACTTTGTGCTGATCTATTAAAAAAAATACCACAAACATATGGTAGTTGGGAAACAAAATGTGAAGCAGTTCAGAGGTTAACATTTTTGCAAGGCAGTAACTCATGAATTTGCACCATGTAGTAAATGAAAGACAATCTTTAAGCCAATTAGTAAACCTGTAAACCACAAATCATTGTGGTTCATCTTGAACAAGAAGGGTACTTCATGTGATGCAATCTGTTTAAAATTTTATCAGAAAAAGTTATGCATTAAAAAAATAACTCAATCTCAATCTTAGTGAATAAAGTTTGAATCAAAGAGAATAAATACATGTCCACAGCAGCTAAGATAGTTTTACACTCATTAACACCAGGCAAAATGACCCAGTCATTAATCCTATGAACAGTGACAGCCAGCCAAAAGCAGCTGCCCAAATGGCACTCCTCGCCTAGGGGTGAAAACATTCCCTCTGACAGCCTGTTTTCTCTGATTGATCATATTTTTTGTGATGTAAATGTCTGCTAAGTGGTCATTCTGCACACATTAAATGGACTGTCCTGTGTGCCATTGGTTAGACAAAACTCTCTGACTGGCCAGGATAAGCTCTTTTGCCACGTTTTTTTTTTCAGTTTGGGACTTCAAACGAGTTTAATAATTAGATACAACAATAAGAATTTCTTTTGGGCTTCAACTTTCTCTTTACCTACTACAGTATATGTGATTTACGGCAATAACAGAGATTAGGCTTAAAGATTTCCCCCTGATTAAAGGATGAGTTTTACTCTGGAAAACTGAATTGTAGATAGTGAAAAGGAGATTAAAGAAAAGTTACAGAACTGAGGTTGAGGTTGGGTCAAAGGAAAGCTCAAGATGATCATTGTGAGGGTAACAAAGAGTAGTTACACTATGTTGTGATTTAAAAAAATTAGGCTGCAAAATTACAGAGTGGAAAACATTCATGTCGCAATTACATTTACGGATTTAAAAGTTGATTAAATAGAACTGAAGCTGGGGTTAAACAGAGAGTCGCTGGCTAAATGTTAAATGGTTTAAAAAGTCAAACAGGAGGAGGGTGTACTTTGAAAACATGATGGGCTAAGGTCACGTCAAGCCTCTTTCAGTTACATCGCAGCCAAGTGGGAGACACTATTGTTTTAGGACTAAAATGAATGTGTGCACTCAGTAAAAATGTTCCTATGCTTTTTTTTTAACAGAGGTTAAAAGCAGTAAAGTCATGTTAAAAATTGGAAAATGGTAATAACTATATCTTCTCTATGCAAGATCTTCAAACTAACACCATTAACAAAGTACACTTTTTAGTATTAAAATTTGTTTCAAAATGAAAAAGAAGGGGCTGATTTAGTAGCTTGTAGCACTACCTTTAAGTCATTTTCTTCTTTATCACTTTTTCAGTTACATTGTTGAGTAAACCACTTTAAATTTTCCTTTTTTATGCACAACTCTAATAAGTACGGGAACAGCCTTTTTTGTAAGTCTGGACTTTGACTGGGCCACTGCAGCACTTTGATTATTTTCTTTTCCCAAAACTCCCTGCTGTGTTTGGGATCAACATCATAAATAAGAAAACTTTGTTGCTTCAGCTGTGAGATAGACAGACTCATCTAAGAGTTTACAACATTCAGCTACATGTAAAAATCTCTTCTCCAAATTGTAGCTCTGTGTGCTATAGACAAACATCTCTATTTGGTCTCATCCAGAACATTGCAACAAAATCTTTTGGTTTTTCTCAAATCTAATTTTAAAACAAAAGATGTAATCCTTGTAAAAAGCAAAACCTTTCCCCTGTCACTTCTTCCAAACAAGAACTACTTAAGTATTTTTGTAACTGTGCTACCATGAGCTTTAGAGTGTTAAGCATATCAGTAACACAGACTTGCTGGGATTTAAACAACAATTAAACCAGTTTAAGTCACAGAACACAACACTTACAAACAGGGAGGAAATGTAACCCAATAAATTCATTTTTGTAGTAGAGCAAAGCCATTGATTATAAAGAAAAAGAAAGATCTTGATTTTGGTAAGAGGACCGATGACCCTGGGGCGACTGTGGGAGGAGTAGACATCTTGTAATCTGAAAGTCGTACACTCCATTCCAGCACCCTCCTGTTACATGTCGATGTGTACCTGGACACTTAACCCAACGTTGTCTACCAATCTGACTGTGTGAATGTGGCATTAATGTAAAGTGCTTTAAGTGGTCAAAATGACTGGAAGAGTGCTATATAAATCAGCCCATTTACCCTAACAGATGAATACAGCTTGCTTGGATGGAGATTTTGGGGAAGATAAAAACATTGTACTGTGGCATCATTATCATCCTGTACAAGGTGTACCAACAACCTTAGTGAAACCATTAAACTAGCTGGGTACAGCCACAACTGTAGGGGTAGCATTACTTTAAATAATCTACTTATATAGAAGTGAAAAGAGGTCATTTTAAAACATTACTCAAGTAAGACTAAAAGAGGTTTTGGTGAAAACACTACACCAGTACTGAGGAATTGTTTGGTTATAGTGCCTGATTTATTTTTCAGAAATCATAATGTGGAAATTCTCGTAAACTAAAAAGTAAACACAAATAAATACAATTTTTACAAAATTTACATTAAAGCACAAGAACATAAAGCTTTTGAAATCTATGCAAGGTAATGTATTCATGTTTAAACAATGAAACCTTCCTTCATACATACACTGTATAATAACTTGCCCTCTAAATAACACAGCAGGTTCAGCAGATAGAAAAAAACACAACACATACAAGTCCTACTTTACTATAAACTGTGTTGGTGTGTGTCTGTGGGTGTGCATGATTGGTTAAAATGTGCTTATTCTTTACTCTGTAGTGACACAAAGGTGCGTAGAGTAGCCAACAATTATACTCAAGAAGGAGTGGTGTTACCTCAAAATAACTACTCAAGTAAGAATAAAAAGTATGGAGGAATAATTTCTTTTCCAAATCTACTGAAGAATTTTCAAAGAACCTACTAAAGTAAATGTCAGTAAATGAAACTCCCACCTCTGACCATTTATGTTCTTTACAATCACATATAGCTGAAGTTATTTACACCCTGATCCAATAGGCACATCACCCTGCAAATTCCTAATGAGTCCCTGCTGCAGCACAATTGAATTAAAAGACTGAAGTTTATTGAGGTCTGTAAAAAAACGTCTTTGAACCATCAAGGTCAGTCAGATGTGCTAAAGCAGGGAAGGCTACAATAAACCATATCTATGTTCAGAGTCCCCCAAGGATCGGTGTTGGTAAATATACAGTAAGCGCATAAGTTTAAAATAAATTCTACAAATATAAAAACATGTCCATTAAAAATACAATTTTGGCAGAAATAATTTTAAACATAACCCTATGTAAAACCCCAACAGAAGACAGCAATCACCTTTTAAATAATTATCTGTTTTTTTTTTGGATGGAGTGAACCAGATGAAACTACGTTTGCTGGAGAATTCTCTGTTATGCTGTAACAGTAATGCATTCATACACGTTATGAGAGCATCACCCCATTCCCCAAATGGATTATATATTGCTGATCTTGTGAAGAATACTGAGGGTTTAGAGTCAAATTCAAAAGAAAACAAGAAGTGAATGTTGTGTATTGGTTAGGTATTCCTCCAACGCAGGTCTAGTAAGTGGTAATGTAAACAGAAAACTTTGTTCCAGTTTTTACCTTTTTATTTAGTTTTTTTTTCATGCTGAGAATGATCATTTTCAGATATTTGCATATACTCCTTTGCATTTCCAAGAAATCAGAAAAAAGAAAAGAAATAGGAAAGCATTACAGGATCAAACACTGTTACACAAAGAAAAGAAGGATCAAAATGAGATTTACTGTATTGTAAATCTGTTCATACCTCATTTTAACTGGGACAGAATTTCCTGAAAGCCACCCCCCCCCATGCCTTGTTCGTGGTCATTATATCTAAAGCTCAAAAACGTGCTAATCTGTGTCGTGTGTGTGTGTGTGTGAGTACAAAAACTGGGTTAGGGGCCATAAGGTTCTGTAACTGTAAGCCCTCTGTGTATGCTCTATCAATCTGTTACACACCCACATCAGCGCCATAGAACGTGGAGCTTCACAGCATAGCAACACTGTAAGGTGATTTTATAGCGACTAGACCTTTGCACGCTTTACCAGCAACACTAAGAAGATTTCACAATACTCTCAATCTTTTTTTTTTATTGTTGCTTTCAGACTGGCACATTTAAAATGTCATTCTGACATAGTGATTGACACATTATGATTACATTTAGACAGAGCAACACCCCCCTCCACACCAAACGGGGTTTGCTGCACAGTTCTCATTTGGTATGTTTATGGAAGTCTGTTTTCAAGTTAGTATTGATTTAGATGTAAGAAGTAATGAACATAAATGCAACATTGCGCTTGTTGCATCATCTGACTACTAATGACCTTTAATTCATAACAAAAGGTTGCATAATACTCCTGTCACATTACGATGCTCACAAGTCAATTTGTTTATGCTACATTTAACACTGTAGCATACACAACTTGATAATCTGATAAAGCAGCCTGCCACAATTTTTTGGGACATGTCAAAAAATCCCACAACATTACCGTCACAGCTCTTTTACATTAGGCGTACTGCTGGGCCGGCCCAAGGCACAAGCAAACTAAACGCCTGCTTAGGGCCATGTTGCCCATAGGGGGCCCCCAAGGGGAATTCTTTTTTTTTGTGGATGTATAAAGATTTTTTTAGAATTATAGTAACAAAAACACACAACCATGCTAAAAGTTTGCGTTTACTTTCTTTTTAAATGCACTCTAAACAATACTCATCAGCAACACATTTAAGCGGGTGGAGGTAGGCTTGGGGTCTTTCCACATCCCTGTTCGCTGTGTGCCGTCTGGGGTTGGAGGCCGGGATACCTCAAATTTAATATCATTTTAAGTCCTTATAATTAAGTAATTGTCTTTCTTTTTTCTGTTCCTCAGAAGCTTCTTCTCAAAGTCTCCTTCACACCATGGATCATAACCACCTCCGCCAGTTGACCCAGCTGAGTGGCCATCTTTCCTCTCAGAGTTAGACAGGACACAGCAGATGATCAGAGGGCCACTGCCTATTAAGGAGAACTTTTCCTTCCCCAAAAGGCATGACGGTAAAGGTTTTCATTATCAGTATACCTACAATTAGTCAATGATGATGAAGTCAAGCGAAGCTGGCTGACTTATTCAAAAATTAAAGATGTAGTCTATTGCTTTTTTTTACAATTTTTTCCCAAAAGTGCTTAATACTAGCAACTGGGGGACAGCACGATTGGGTCAACTTAGGAGCACTGCTGAAACAGCATGAAAATAGTGAAGAACTGATGGCTAAACTTGATCCCATCTTAAGAAGTCACGTGAGAGTCACATTGAGAGTGGAGCACAACATATAACATACTTGCGTAAAAACAATAAAAAATGAACTGATAACCTGTGTACGTGATCAAATACTGAAGACAATGGTGTCAGAAATAAAATATTTTTAATATTATGCAATCATTCTAGATTGCACCCTAGATGTGAGTCATCAAGAACCGATGTCTGTTGTTGTGTGCATCGTAAACCTTGGTAAAACACCAGAAATAAAGGAACACTTTTTTGGGTTTGTTTTATCTCCGGAAACTACTGGTCAAGGCTTGTCTGCACTAATTCTTCAGAAGCTTCTTCAGAAATAAAGGCGTACAGGCAAGGCTTTCAAAAACAAACCCACATCCTTATTACATGTCGAGCCCAAAGCTTAAATCTTGTGGCTTTAGATGCTGCTAAAGTGTCTTTGGATGCCACTAGCTTGTTTGGAAATGTGGAAAAAAATTCAACTCTTCTCAGGTTAAAAGTATTGAACCATTACGCTACCAAGCAGACAAGGTGAGAGAAGCTTTATTAGAAGTCAGGGAAAAAACTACTAACCCCATAGTAAAAGTTGAGATTCGCTCGCTTGCTGAAGATATTGAGTCTTTCAGATTTCAGATTTGCTATTAGGTTTGATATGACATTCTCTCCCAGAATAACACCACAAAAAAACTACTTCAGTCAGCCAACATGCAGCTTGATGTTGCAGTGGCCCTAATTCAAAAAAGCAAAGAAAAAATAATCAGTTACAGGGCAACAGGTTTTAAAGGTGCACAGATGTGCACAAAAGACAAGTGCGAACAAATGAAAACTGAAGCAGTGCTGAAACAGAAGAGGATGCAAACCACAAAAAAGCATAAGCTAAAATCAGATGCAATGCAGCTGCCTGGAACTTTTCTGTTTTAATGCTGTGGTAGACTTCAGTAGGGTATCCTTCAGTCTTTGTAGGATCGCTTTCAGTCCCAAGGGGAGGTTAGAAGTATTTTTTGAGTGCTTTTGAACTTCGGCCAGCTTGACGCACAGACAAGGAAGCACCAATGTAAACTTCTCCCAGACAAACTTACCTTTGGAGAACAGTCTGACATTGATGGGTGTGCACTGGGTACAGAGATGGATAACCTTCCAGAACTCCCTAAAACACGGATGACCTCATTTGAACTGCTCACTTACCTTTCATAAAATGAGATCTGTGAGTTGTACCCAAACCTTTGGATAGCTCTATGGATAGCTTGCACTCTCCCTGTGACTGTTGCTGACTGACTGTAGATTGAAGTTTTTACAAGCTCAAATAAAAAAAAAACTATTTGAGATGTTCTATGGCACAAGAAAGACTGAGTGGACTGGCAGTGATTAGCATCAACACAGCTGGCCATCAGATATCTTACACTGAGAAAAGCCAGGAATCACAGGTTTTAAAAAAGTGGATGGACATTGAGGAAGAACAGAGTTACATTAAAAGTTCAAATGTGTGGGTAAAGATAGTTTAGTTAGTTTTTCAAAGCAAACTTTTGCACATATTTATATACTTTAAAAAAGTTTTAAGAACTAATTTTTCAACTTTGCATTTGTTTTACCGTTTTTTACCTGGTTTCAGGTAACTTCATTTACATTATTCAAGTATTTGCTTGACATTTTATTGTATATTTTAGCTAATTATGTCTTGTTTTGTACAGTCTAATTTATTTTTATGTATCTCAGTTATTTTCTTTGTTGTTGCTTGTTTTTTGTTGCACTACAGATTATTTTTGCACAATGATGTTGCAGTTTTTTGAAAACAATAAACAAGACTTTTACTGTAAATACGTTGAATTCTAGTTTATTCTTTTACGTCCAGTAAACCAGATGATGTATAGACATAGGATCATCTAAACAGCACTCCCAGAGCTGCAGTGAGTTCTTAGTAGATGTGTAAATGATCTGATCATCTGCAAAAATAGGGGCCCTACAAACAAATTTTGCTTAGGGCCCTATGGATGCTTGGACCGGCCCTGGCATACTGCACATATTCATTAGTTGCTACAGAATTAAATCAACTGGAATTCAAATACCACAGCAATGACCCAATAGTACACACTTAATCTCACACTACACTATGCAGACACTTTACTCACCTGAGTGAGGATGTGGACTGGTTAAAAAGTGAAGTTTATGCCATCACTTACTTTCTGATTAATAATTTCTCACTAATAAATATGTGAAAATTTGGGGACATTCATAGAGCACTGAAATGTTATTCCTAGATGGTCAGTTGTTGCGATAATATGACAGCAATATCTTGTCATATTGTTCCTCATCTGGGAATAATATTACAGACATCAATTAAAACCAGAGAGTAACATTACCGAGAAGTAATGTACCCAATTAGGATGCAACACAAAAAATGTCAACTCCACCCCATTCATGGAACTTTGTACAGCCAGTGTAAAGACTGTAGCAATGGTTAAAAGAGAAATAAATTTTCTCATTACCCTTTAAAGGGTGGCTGAGGTTTCGTATGATGAATATTTGCCTTTCAATCATAAGGTTGTGAGTTTGATTCCAGTTTGCCCTTGGGCATAGCCCTCAACCCCAAGTTGCCTACCAATCTCCATATTAGTGTATGAACGTGACTTATGTAAAAGGGCTTTCACTAATCAGTATGGACCTAGCAAAATGGCCTAACAGCACCCCCAAAATATTCCCCCTCACATGTTTATGTAGAGCTGATCATAATGTTATGCCTGATCATTGTATACCAGGAAAACATATACATACTTTCGCATTGATAACAGAAATATTATGCCCTCATGTTTTGTAAAGTCATAAATGGAGATTATGGAGATTACTCTACGGTTATACTTTTAAAACAAATAGTAAATCGCATCTACAACAGATACTGAGAAGAAACATAATATTCAAAGTCCCTCAGATTGAATTTCATGCAAATCATATGTCACATGATACATGCCACATGATAATCTGTCTGCCATAATGCTGCCACGAAAACCCAGATACTGTATGTGATGGAACTGAATGCGAGGAGGAGAACAAGGGAGACAAGGCTTCATCCAGCTGAGATCAGAGGATTTGATGCGTGATACTGAAATATGAAATGGCTTCACAATCTTACTGCCAGGAAAAGACAAGAGATCACAAGGTTAATCCCAATTCACATTCACTTTGTTGGTGAGAGCCAGTCTAATGAAATTTGGTCAGCAAAAAAAAAAAAAAAAGACAAAAAGGTGCTCTAATATTGTTAAACAAAGACCACTTTGGGAAATAAAAGAAGATTCAATTTTTTACTTCTGCTCCAGCCCAGTAGAGAGACAAAGACTGAAATTAAACAAGAGGAGGGATGAGAAAAGTGGAACTGACTACAGAGGAAAGAAAAACAATAATGATAGGAGGCTAAAACAGGGTGAAATAAAGGTATGATAAAATAATAGAAAAGTAAAACTTCACATGCAATCAAAATAAAATCCTGTTCCACAAAATTCACATGGTGGAAAATTAACGTTTTACAAAACTGATCTAAAAATATTCACTTAGAAAATTTTACTAAAATCTTAAATCTTAAGAGTCAAATCAAGTAATGTAGATAAAGGAATCTACTATTACAATCAAAAGCAACCTTTAACTGATGAAAAGATGTTCCAAAGTTTAGACCTAATGCTTGAGTTTTTCCTCACATTTTATTTGCATCAACGCAAATGAGGCATTCATAGATAAACTGCAAAGCCATGAAGCTTAGCCAAGGCAAAAACATCCCTCATGAAGCATGATGTGTGCTGTTAATTTTGTGCCTTCTCAATTTGTACACAGTATGACAACATTTTGTACCTGCCTTGACAAGAGATGGTTTCAGACAATTTCCCATTATCTACCATCAGTCTACTATAAGTTACTGTTACGCTGATGATACTCAGCTTTACTTATCCATAAATCCTGATGAGCCCAACCAGTTAGATAGACTACAAGCATGTCTTGGAGAAATAAAAACTTGTATGACTTTAAATTTTCTGCTTCTAAATTCAGACAAGACAGAAGTTGTCGTCTTTGGACCGGAGTCTTTAAAAAAGAAACTGCTTAGTCAATCACTTAACCTGGATGGCATTAAATTGACCTCCGGTAATAAAGTAAAAAGCCTTGGTGTTATTTTTGACCAGGACATTTCATTTAAATCCCATATTAAACAGGTTTCTAGGATTTCCTTCTTTCATCTCTGAACATTGCCAAAATTAGAAATATCCTCTCCAGGAGTGACGCTGAAAAACTAGTCCATGCATTTGTTACTTCAAGGCTGGACTATTGTAATTCTTTACTATCAGGATGTCCACAAAATGCAGTTAAAAGCCTTTAGCTGATTCCAAATGCTGCAGCAAGAGTTCTGATGAAAATTAAAAAAAGAGATCATATTTCTCCTACTTTAGCTTCCCTTCATTGGCTCCCTGTTAAATCCAGAATAGAATTTAAAATTCTCCTCCTCACATATAAAGCCCTTAATGATCTAGCTCCATCATACATCAGAGATCTGATTGTTCCATATGTTCCTAACAGAGCACTTCGTTCTCAGACTGCAGGTTTACTGGTGGTTCCTAGAGTCTCTAGAAGTAGAATGGGAGGCAGAACCTTTAGTTATCAGGCTCCTCTCCTGTGGAACCAGCTCCCAGTTTTAGTCCGTGAGGCGGACACCCTGTCTACTTTTAAGGCTAGGCTTAAAACTTTCCTTTTTGATAAAGCTTATAGTTAGAGTGGCTTAGGCTATCTTCCTTATTTTTTACCTCCGCCTTCCCTCCCTGTTGGATGGAGTAAAGGGGAGTCAGGTTTAGCCTAAACCGGCTCAGTTATGGTTGAGGTGCAAACACACCCTCCATTTCTGCTACCTGTATGACCCCTTCTCTTTTCCAATGGTTATAATCAGTCTGACAGAGAGAGGTATCCCAATCCTTGTGCTTTTTAGTATAACAATGGCCATCAGTGGGCTCTAGATGGATAAACTTTATCAGTTTATTATTTTACTTAGTTTCCCTACACGTGGCCCGTTCTGGGGTGGCCGGCTCTGGCACTCGGTGGTTTGGGCTGGCCTCCCCGGCGGCCCTGCGCCGTTCCGGACCCTTTGTGGGGTGCCTTGAGACGACATTGTTGTAAATAAGCGCTATATAAATAAATAAACTGAAACTGAAACTATCTCTGTAGTTATGCTGCTATAGGCTTAGGCTGCTGGAGGACATAATGACCACTTTCACCCTCTTCGCTACATTCCCACACTACTCTCCAACTTTGCATTATTTGCTGTTATTTCAGTTTTTAACTTTATGTTCTCTCTCTTTCTCTTCCTAGAAGCTACACCTGGCCTGACTCTGTGTCTACTTGTGACACCTTTCTGGAGAGGGGAATTGTCCAAGCTTCTGCTGGCAACAACTTAATGCTCACCTTCTACAGATGATCCACTTGGCCCTGTCTTTTAGTGTTTAACCCTTTCTCTCTCCTAGACATAGCAACTGACTGAGCTTTTACTGTAACTAATTATATGTGCTCTCTTTCAGACACTATCCTTGAAAACTGGCTCAAAGTTTATCTGTTCTTTCTTTCTAGTTGAAACGACTAAAGGAGCTACATCCATTAACATTTACTTTTCCTTCCCATAGAAAGTACTCTTGGATCAGTGCTTCTGTGTTCTTTTTGTGTCTCTGCTCTGTTCTATCAAACCCCCAGTCGGTCGCTCACACTGAGCCTGGTTCTGCTGGAGGTTTCCTTCTCTTAAAAGGGAGTTTTTCCTCTCCACTGTCGCTACATGCATGCTCAGTATGAGGGATTGCTGCAAAGTCAACGCCAGTGACTGTCCACTGTCGCTACATGCTCATCCGGGAGGAGGGAATGCTGCAAGTCACTGACTGGATGCAATCTGCTGGGTTTCCGTAGACAGAAACTTTTTATCCAATTTGAATAAATAACTGAATCTGACTGCACTGTTCAATGGTTATGATTAATAGGAATGTATGTACCTAACTTTTGTGAAGTGCCTTAAGACAACATGTGTTGTGAATTGGCGCTATATAAATAAACTGAATTGGATTTTAAGTAATTGTGGTTGTGTAACACCAATAAACGTTTTCTACCAGCAGATTGTCAATCACAGCTATTTGGGGTTTTATAAGGGGTTATAAGCTCTAGTATTTCCATAAGTCACGAGCACCAAAACATGAATCTGAATCATAATCAATAGCTGCAATATAAACATTCAGAAAAAAATAGAAAATTACATCGAAATATACCTAAGTTTGGAGCATTTTATTCTTTTTTTATTTATCTCTATGATGCTAACAACCTGAAATACAGTACTTAACAAAAATGTTATGTTTTGTTTGGTTTGTATGGTTTGTTAATGGGTACAAAATGGAAGGGGGAGGAGGGTAAGAATTGGTGAAGGGGCAACTAGTGCCAGCCTAATAAATCTTCAAACATCAAGATTTTTAGCCTAGTTTTAAACTTGATTTACAGCAGAGGAAATGTTTGAATCTAAGGGGCAAATACATTAAGCTATTTGCTGGTGCTAACTTTGTGCAAACAAAAATTTGCTCATCTTTCTTATTCTGAAACAAAGATAGATGTGCTCTCCTGAGCCAACAGTCTCTCTGCTCTGATGCTTTTTTTCCCACCTTTAAATTACGCACTATATGGGTTTTTAGGATAAAATATTTAGTGCAAACTGCTTCATGATTCCAGTGAACAAATGAAGCAAATAAAGATTGCAAAAAAGTTGCAAAAGATGGAGATAATTGCAGTGCTTCTTAAATTTCTCCGTAATTTTTAATAGGACTTTAAACTGACCTCCACCACTTTGTTTCACAGAGAACACAAAAAGCTCACTGAAAAAACTCACATATATCTTAATGGGTAGAAACAGATTTCCAAGACCTGCTTTTGTCCAATTCGAATGTGGACAGATATCATGTGAAAAAGGAAACATGGATACAACAAAAACTAAACTTGTCCTTATTTCAACATTCAATGCATGATTGGATGAGTCACTGGCTGCAAAGAGAGAGATCTCAGGACACCACTGTACCAAAGCTCTTTCAAAAACTTAGTTCAATTTATTTACAGCTAGCAGGATAAAATCAAAACAGGATGGAGATCATCTCAAAGCTAAATTAGTACAGGGTCATTCAGGTTAGCACAAAGGATCTTTTTTTCAAAAGGTCCTAAGCCAATTCTCAAAGAGAAGAATGTGATATTGACTTTTTTAAAGCGCATGGCTTGAATATTTTAATGAAAAAAAGTAAATAAATAAAACATAATCAACTGCTTTATGATTTTGTTTTTATTATAAAAGAAAAGTTTCTATATTTTATTAACAATTTGTCATTCTTATGGCAGCTTTTACATTTTACAGTTTTGTGCTACAAAATGTAACATTTAATTTGCCTTTTATTACTTACAGTGTATGATTAGAATATTAGTTTGTTCAACAACAGTGTGCCGGTATGAGATTATCTGATGATTATTTTCAGTTTTCTTTTTACTGTTCGAAAAGCTTGGACTGGATCCCAGACATGTAAATTGTTCTTAATTCTTCTGTTTCCAAAGTGACTGACATCTGTTTAGGTATAGCATAAAAACCTCATTCTAACCAACTATGCCACATTTACGTCACTCTTTTGTATCGAGCAGTTTGCATATCAAACCATTGAATGGAAAACCTGTAAGAAAATAGGTTTACAACCAACAACAGGAATGTTTAGGGTTTATATGTTTTTAAAATTAGTGATCAGTGCTCAGAAGAGATGTGAGGTTGTTCTCTAAACTCCTGCATGTAAAAAAAAAAATTTGTAATATTTATCCTTGTACAATCTATTCATATGATGTTTTCCAAGCTTGTCACTAACTGTTATTGCACTTTAATGGCTTAATTAGTGTTTTTATTTTTGTCATGAGTAGCCTGAATTTATAATTACATAGTTACATGGAACATTTTAGTGATTACTGCCTGAAGGTGCTGTATTTAGCTCTGATAAGAGTAAATTATCAAACATTTAATTAGATTATACTTAGATTAAGGACATATTTAACATATGCTTATATATAGAGTAACTATTGCAACAATAGTTGGCTCTCTAAACACAAAATCACAGGACAGAAAAAATGAAAATAGTCATATTCTTATCCGACACCAAGTAAGGATAGAAATTACAAACATAATTCAATGATATGACAGTGAGTTCTTTCCATTCCATCTATTTTCCAAAGTAGAAAATCAAGAATATTTCAGGGATGTTGTGACAGAGTGGGAGAGAAATACCAGGGTTTTTCATTTCCAGCTTCTTTCTTGAAACTGGCATCAGAATGCTGCAACGGATGTTCCGGACTGCAGAAACAATCATCGGTGTCCCATGGACACCAATTCAGGATCTTTATTTTTCACTGACAAAGAACAGTGCAGAAAAAAATTATCTCTTATCCCTCACATCCAGGACTAAGACTCGGCCTTCAGACAAGCCAACATAAACATCTAGCCATAAAAACATTTTTTCTTATAATCCATCTGTCTTACAAGCAATTATACAACATATTGCATGTCCATGAAGAAACGCTTATTGGAAAATACATTGTATATTTCAATACAAACTGTATGTTCTATATATTTCAATAATCCAGTTTCTTTTACCATCATGTACAATCTTTTACTTTGCTGAATATATTACTATACTTCATATTAAACGTTACAAACAGAACGTAGCATATATGACCCTAAAGATGAGACTACTTTCCCAGGTCATGCAGTGACACCTCCAGTGTTCTAGTTTCAGCCATATTAATTGTTATCTCTACAAAATGAAAGCTAAGACCTTGAGTTGTTCCAAGCTGAAGCCCAAAGTGTTTGTGCGTCATGCATACACACTGATGTTTGTTGAGAAATCAACAGAATCATTTTATATAAGCAGTTGTAGCTTTAAATAGGCCCGAGAACCATGCAAAGGAACATGGAAATGCAATTGTCTATTATTATTCTTTCGCATCTCGAAATCCGTATCTTCGTCTTATGTAAAGTCGTTTGCTATTAGGAGGATTGAACCTTCCTAAAACTCAAAAACTCACCAAATTTTACAAATACATCAGGGGAACTGAAAATTTACTTGATACTTCTACACTGCCTCTCAGTTTTACATAGAAATATGAAAATCGGTACACATGTGGAACTTGAACTGAAAAAAAAGGGGGGTTGGAAACAGAGTGAGTTCCTTGGATGGCAAGAAAAAGTTTATACACTAACCAGTGCTCTATTTTAAAGTCCCTCACTGTAACTTTGTAAAAAAATATGCAATTAAAAAAAATCTGTATCTCTACAAGATTTCCCAACCCTGTTCCAAAAGACTTAGCTGTAAAAGCCCAATCCCAAACTGAAAAAAATATTTAGCAAGATAATAGTCTGACAAAATCAAATAAGATGACCTGTGACTTTTTTGGCAATTTTCTGACTTACTGTTTATTTTTTTCGTGTGTTATCACATGTAATTCAGTTGTACTGAGCTACACCATAGAGAACTCGCCATATATAAGTTAAAACAGGTGCTGTGCAATCAGACCTCACTGCTCTACATGTTTACATGTTCATGTTCTGTTATAACTATACCTCCACCCACTGACAAAAAGAAATCACTGCTTTTTGTGGTGAATGTCTATCACCTCAGCTTAAACATATGTCTGGTAATGATATCAAGCTGAAGTCACATAATTCATGTTTTATAAAAACTTCTCCATTATGGATTTCAGTCCTCGCCAATCTGTCACCACCAAATAGGATGCTGATGAAAGTCAGAGACAAGGTCCGATCTCAACCAGCGTTTTGCTGCTTCACAACAACTTTACCTATAAGTGTCTGATTGTCATTTTCAAGACTCGCAATTAGTGTTATTTAGTTGCTAAATGCACAATTTGTGAGACAGAGGAAATTAATTCACTGAAGTGACTGCGCTCCTGCCTGTCTGGTTGCCAGACAGGCAGGAACGCTGCCAAGGCGCGAGGGCCGTCCAACAGTGCTTGCAGCTTTAATTATTCATGTGATTATGTCACACTTTTAAATGAGTGTGGTGTTTATTTTATTATGTGAACCTGTCCCTTAAAGAATTTAAATTTTTATGCCAACATATTTTTACTAAGCAACCTTTTTAACTTAAATGTATTTTCAATGTAGTATTTTTACAGCCCTGACAAAGATTTTTTTCTGGGGCCCTCCAGCAGACTACAGCGAGAGGCGGGGTACACCCATTCATTGCAGGGCAACGTCTTTAAACCTATTTATTCTTATTTGATGCCACACAAACACACCATACACAAATACAGCATACAAAAAAAATATCAAAAACTCCTGTTTACCAAAGCATCAGTCATCCAAAGCTTTCTGTAGCTGCTCCTGCAGCCGTTTTAAATGTGGATCTTTGATCCCTCAGGAAATAACACACCAACTTTTGCTGATCCTATCCTTGACTGTCTATCCCCTGGCATGTTATATCCCCACTTCTGTATGCGAACACACTGTGTTTAAAAGTTTGCTGTAATTTTGCAATGGAAATCCCAATGTGTGCAATAACTATGACATTTCTGTCCATCCTTTAGTTTTATATACCTCAATGGCCCAAGGATAGATGGTTATCTTTGTCCATTTAGACTAGTTTGTAATTTGTGTTTGGGGCACTGTAAATAAATTAAACTGACCTGTATCTGGGAAAGGGGAACGCTGAAACCTCTCTACAGGTTAAACAGCTATAAATTCTGATTTAAAACAAGTAATATTAGAGAGCTCCTTCTACATGAGAGAGCACCGGTTTATGTTATTAAAATGCACACTACTGTACTCTGATGACCTCTGGACCTGCAATGGCAGTGTTTCCTTATTGGATTGCTGACTCTGCACTTTGAATAATACATGTGCAGGGATTGAATGACCAAATGAAGGACATAGTGACATGATAAGTGCTTCACAAAATATCTCCTCCCTCTAAACAGCTTCATGCTTCTTTACGTGTTCATCTCTACCTTTTACTGCCCCTGTCCAATTTTTCCAATTTTCAAAAAAAGAGTTCAATGTAATATATATACATCACTGCTGGCCATAATGGGCTGCACCATGCCACAGTTAGTAGGAGTGTTTTTAAGTCTGCAAATTGCAAATAGTCAGCCAATGTGTATATTTACCAACCCTCCACCCCTCTGCTACTGAAGACACAGACGACGACACACATATTGACCAATCACGTGCAGTTTGAAAAGGGAAAAAAGTGTGAGAAAAAGAGAGAGAAGCGAGTAAAACAAAAATGCCTCCCAATCAGGAGCCGGCTCCTGTCAATTACATTAGAGCGAGCTCTAAGAGCCGTGTTGTTTACGACGACACATCACCACTGGCTTCAAATCCTGACCTGGTGCCTTTCACGACTGTTAGATTAACTGGTTCCCCTAAATTTTCCCTAGGAGTAAGTGTATGTGTGAATCTGTTTGTCCTGTGTGTCTAAGTTGCCCTGTGATGAGCTGGAGACCTGTCCAGGGAGTACCCCGCCTCTTACCAAATGACTGTGACCCTGCAAGGATAAACAGGCATAACCGATGGACGGATGTTAGGCATAAGCTAGAAGTTATAACCAAACAAGCCACTAAACTGAAAAATAGGGCATCACAACATTAAAAAATACATATTACAATAATATCACAAAGGATTGTTCAGAATGCAACGTGTCATGAATTCAAGCTTTAGACACCAAAGATATATTTCCCCAGTTGCATGGACTCTAGATGGCCACACCTGGCACATATGATAGTGGTCAAAGATGGCAAATGTTACAAAGAGTGGTGGAAATGTCAGAATGCTTTTATACCAGAGCTGATTGGTTCTCTTTAAACGGATCAGAGTTACTTTCCTCGAATAGTCTGCTTCATCAAGGTAGGTGTGAAAGCTGGGGTTCTCTGTTCACTTATAAGTAAACCATGGGCCGGGTTGCTTACTGTAGATTAGTAATGCAAAAGGGGAATATTGCAAATGAAAGAAAAAGTAACCCAAAAAGAGAAAGCAACATAAAATTTACAAATGAATGTGTGAAAACATGTTACAGTACCTCTATTTATGTAGTGCTCAGTTTGTCTCACGTATACCGGGCAACATGCTTGATAGCTCAATGTTTTGCCTGCTGCCCATACTGGTCAGCTTCTTGTGATCCTGCCTCAAGTGAGTAACTCCATGACAATGGCCAGGTGGTATGGTCTGCTTTCAAAAGTACAGTGTGAGGGGCGCTATTGAGCCTAGATGGAGTAAAGACTGCAGGTTTATTAACATTTTTGTTTTAAAAAACCACAACTTCTTACTAAAGGTGTCCTAAACTGGATTGATAATAGTTTTGGACCGTAGAGAGTTGGTTCCAGTTGAAATCCCTCGATAAATGGCGGATAAACTTCGTAACTTAAAGTATGACGGTAGTGCATCAAAGCTAATGGCTAACTCCAGATTCACGAGGCAGCGCATTCCAGAAGACAAAGAAGCACGACCCAAAAGCCCAGGTATGAGTGAGGAGATAAAAGCTGACATTTTAGCCTCTATAAGAGGGGAAATTTCCAAAATTATAAGAGAGGAAATGAGGAGCGCTCTGTCTGAAGAATTCACCACCCTCAGAGCTGACATCAACGCTGTGAGGGCTGAAATAGGCAGCAATGCCGCCGCTATCCGAGCAGAAATTTCCTCTATAGAAACAGACAGATATGAAAGGTGGGCTGTCTACGTGGTCTGACGAGGTAAACACACTGCAGACTACCGTTGCCGAACTTCAGAGTCAGCTGGTCAAATTACGGGACAAGTACGAGGACTTGGAAGGGAGGATGAGGCGCGGAAATATCCGTATAGTCGGCATTGTGGAGCTGCCGGACTCCGCCAACCCTAAAGAGGTTTCAAAAACTATTAAAGAAGTGCTGCGGATGGATAGGGATGTGAAAGTTGACCGCTCTCACCGAACGACTGCACCGCAGAAACCCGGAGATGCAGAAATACCCCGTGTGATCATCGCCAAGCAGCATTATGATGGAGACGCCGCTGACATTCTGAGGAGAGCCAAAGATCAAGCCCCGCTGACCTACAACGGTAAAAGAATCGCAATCTTCCCGGATTACACCACCAGCGTGGCCAAGGCGCGCGCCGCTTTTTCATATGTAAGGAAAGCTTTACGAGGACGAAGTGACGTGCGCTTTGGATTACTTTATCCAGCAAGATTTAAAATTACATACAAATAGGACAGTAAAGAGTTTCTGGATCCCAGCCATGAAATACATAAAGACGACCATCCTCGATGCATCCACTGGAACTGAAACAAACTGAACGGTGATCGTTGGTTTGGCATGGCTGGTTCGGTTGGTCCCTCTTGATGCCCAGATGCTAACTATGAGTATGATAGACAATTTTACTTTTCTAAACTGGCCTGTCTCCAGGTCTGCCTCATGGTCAAAGTTTGTATTAATATTACAAGAAAATTCTACGTTGTTAAAGTACGTACATTTATGCTCACCTGCAGGAGCCTGAACTCCTACGCTCTAACCTTTCTTCTTTTCGTTGTTTGTGTACACATCCAAATTTTTGGGGTGTGCTTGTTGCTGCTTATTATAGTGGCTAGGGACTTAACCCACTACATTGCACTATGTTTGCAATACTTTTTTAAAATACTTGTTGTGCTTTCTGCGTTCTGATCCTCTTGTTCCCCGAGGATCTTGTCACATCCAAAAAAACAACAGAGCATTTGAATGTTAGTCATGGCATACTTGAAAATACTGCAAAGCAAAGCATTGGTATTTTTATTTTATTCCATCACCTTAGTTTTCAGCATTCATTTTACTTAAATGTCTGGTACCACCCATCAGTCGGCCGTCTCTGCCTCCAACACAGCTTGACATTATCATATATTTTTTTAATTGCTTATGAATACACTAACAGGGTTTGCACAGTCCAATCAAAAGAAAGAAAGTATTGTTGCAACTTAGACAATCAAAGTGTCAGGTTGCACTTTTACAGGGAACACACTTATCAGTTCTGGAACATATAAAATTAAACAAGTCTTGGGCTGATAAAGTTTACTACTCCTCACATGGTTCTGGTAGGAAAAGGGGCGTTGCCATATTAATACATAGGCAAATTAACTTTATTGAAACGTTAATACATAAAGATAGAGAGGGTAGATTTATATTAGTAAATTCAATTCAATTCAATTCAGTTTATTTATATAGCGCCAATTCACAACACATGTTGTCTCAAGGCACTTCACAAAAGTCAGGTACATGCATTACAATTAATCCGAATCATTGAACAGTGCAGTCAGATACTGTTATTTATTCAAATTTGATAAAAAGTTTGTATATCTAAGGAAACCCAGCAGATTGCATCCAGTCAGTGACTTGCAGCATTCACTCCTCCTGGATGAGCATGTAGAGACAGTGGACAGTCACTGGCGTTGACTTTGCAGCAATCCCTCATACTGAGCATGCATGTAGCGACAGTGGAAAGGAAAAACTCCCTTTTAACAGGAAGAAACCTCCAGCAGAACCAGGCTCAGTGTGAGCGGCCATCTGCCACGACCAACTGGGGGTTAGAGAGAACAGAGCAGAGACACAAAGAGAACAAAGAAGCACTGATCCAGGAGTACTTTCTATGGGAAGGAAAAGGTAAATGTTAATGGATGTAGCTCCTTTAGTCGTTTCACCTAGAAAGAAAGAACAGATAAACTCTGAGCCAGTTTTCAATGTTAGAGTCTGAAGAGAGCACATAGAGTTAGTTACAGTTAAAGGTCCGTCAGTAGCTATGTCTAGGAGAGAGAAAGGGTTAAACACTGAAAGACAGGGCCATGTGGATTATCGGTAGAGGGTGAGCATTAAGTTGTTGCCAGCAGAAGCTCGGACGATGCCCCTCTCCAGAAAGTTGTCACAGGCAGACACAGAGTCAGGCCAGGTGTAGCTTCTAGGAAGAGAAAAGAGAGAGAACAAAGTTAAAAGCTGAAATAACAGCAAATAATACAAAACTGAAGAGTAGTGTGAGAAAGTAGCGAAGAGGGTGAAAGTGGTCATTATGTCCTCCAGCAGCCTAAGCCTATAGCAGCATAACTACAGAGATAGCTCAGGATAACCTAAGCCACTCTAACTATAAGCTTTATCAAAAAGGACAGTTTTAAGCCTAGCCTTAAAAGTAGACAGTTTGTCCATCTAGAGCCCACTGATGGCCATTGTTATACTAAAAACCACAACGATTGGGATACCTCTCTCTGTCAGATTGACCATAACCATTGAAAAGAGAGGGGGTCATACAGGTAAATGGTACAATCGATGGAACAGCCGTTTCCTTTATAAATATATATGCTCCCAATGAAGACGCACCAGGGTTTATTAAGTCAGTTTTCAACAGGATTGCAGAATACAGCTCCGGTCTCCTAATTATGGGGGGTGATTTTAGTTGAGTAATGTCTAATCTAGATGGACAGTCAGCCTCTCAGACCCCCATACCAAAGATGGGTAAATTGCTTAAAAATCTATCTGTGGAAACTGGATTAGTGGACGCGTGGCGATCCAAATTCCCAAAGGAGAGAAATTGTACATTTTATTCAAGCCGACATGCATCTTATTCACGAATAGATTATTTTTTTACTGCCAAAGCTGAGCTACACAGAATTGAAGATATCACAATATTGCCCATCACAATCTCTGATCACGCACCCGATGTTCTCCGGAAGAATATAGGCTTGACAGCATCTTTTAAGCAATGGAGATTTAATGCCTCTCTTCTTAACGACAAGGAGTTCATTGCTTTTATTACATCACAGTTTAAGAATTATCTTGACCTCAATAATACCCCTGAAACATCTCCTATCATGCTGTGGGACTGTGCAAAGGCCTATTTAAGAGGTGCTATAATTTCCTTCACAACAGCAAAAAAAAGACAAAAAGCAGCAAAACAGAAAGATTTAGAGGATAAAATTAAAGATCTGGAACTTCAACATAAAAAGAGTAGGGCATCCAATATCCTGAATGATTTGAACACAACTCGCAGAGAGCTCCAAGATTTACTATCAGAAAAGATTGAGGGTAACCTTCGCTTTGCCAAACAGCAGTATTATGAACATGGAAACAGAGCGGGAAGACTCTTGGCCTTCCGACTTAAAAAACAACAGTCATCAAATGTAGTTCAAAAGCTAAAATCGGGTAATAAATCCATTCAAAAACCAAAAGAAATAGCCGAAGCATTTGCAGAATTTTACAATGTTCTATACAGAGACACGGACACCTGTGGAGATGTGGATATAATAGTAAATTATGTACAAAATATAAATGTTTCTGAATTGTCTGATGCAGTTGATAAACACTTAGACAAGCCAATTCAAGAAGGAGAAATTAGAAAAGTTATTTTATCCCTTAAAAATAATAAGTGTCCTGGCCCGAATGGTTTCATAAATGAATTCTATAAATGTTTCATAGATATCGTCACCCCTCTTTTATTGACGCATATTGCCATTCCCTAGAAACTAAAATAATGGTGTACTCCTGTTCTGATGCAATAACTGTTGTTTTGCACAAAGAAGGAAAGGACCCCACTGATTGTGGATCATATAGGCCATTATCAATGCTTAACGGAGACGTGCATATCCTGACAGGTATACTGGCTAGACGATTAAATGGCATAATAACTCAAATCATACATCCGGATCAAATCGGGTTTATTGCCAGGAGGCATTATGGAAATAATGTACGTCGATTATTAAATATCATAGCTCATCAAAAAGAATATAAAGCTATGACGGCGGTAATATCTCTGGATACCCAAAAGGCCTTTGATCGCATGTCATGGAAATACCTTATTCAAACGTTAAAGAGGTTTAAATTTGGACCCAAGTTTGTAGACTGGATACATACATTGTACTCATCTCCGCAGGCGGCTGTTAGAGTTAATGGCTTTAGGTCGTCTAATTTCAGGCTGGAGCGTGGTTGTAGGTAGGGGTGCCCTCTGTCCCCCCTTTTGTTTGCAATCAGCATTGAGCTATTGGCCCAACTCATTAGGGACAATGAGGGAATTAAAGGAATTTTGATTGATACAGAGGAACATTAATTATCTCTTTATGCAGATGATGTTTTACTATATTTGTCTGATCCTACGTCATCAATCCCACGTTTGAAGGAAATGATTTCTGTATACGTGGACTTTTCCAGCTATAAAATAAATGTTGAGAAGACAGAGGCAATGGATGTCAATGGCAATATTCCACTGGGGGTAAAACAACAAAGCGGCTTTGGGTGGGCTAGAGAGGGCATCAAATACCTGGGTATCAATATTCCCCTTTCATTAAATTATTTATTTCACACTAACTACAGTAAAACGCTGGATATAATTAAGAAGGTACTAGAGCGGTGGTCAGCGTTGCCGCTGTCCCTCTCAGGTTACATTGAAACCGTTTGTATGAACCTCTGACGTAGATTATTGTATTTGTTCCATATGTTACCAGCTGGAATACCAAAATCCATGTTCATTGATTTGGATAAAATTATATTGAAGTTCATATGGCAGAACAAGCGCCCTCGCATAAAATATAAAACACTACAGAAAGCAAGGCAGAAGGAGGTCTTAACCTTCCTGTTTTAAAATACTATTTCTGGTCAGCACAGTTAAAGCCTATAATTTCATGGATCCAAGAGGATTCTCACACGAGATGGCTGAACATTGAACAAGTGAAGTGTTCTGAACCGTTAAAGGTATTGACATTTTTAGATATTCCAAAAAAGGAACTGCCATTGTGGACTAGAGCTACACTTAGTCTTTGGTACAAAGTAAGAGCTGCTTTTAAGTTGCCAAGAGGTTTATCAATATTAACAGGTATTGGACATATCAAATCCTTCACCCCTAATTTCTTGGACAAAAATTTTTCAAAATGGGCTGAACAGGGGCTAAAGTTTCTACATCAGTTAATTGACAGGAATAACCTCATGTCATTCGAAGAATTACGTGGGCATTTTCATCTCCCAAAAAATGATTTTTTTCCAACATTTACAGTTGCGTTCTTTTTTGTCTACACACAGGGACTGGGAAAGAGTCCTAAACCCCATGCCGATAGAGAACCTAATAATTCGATTCCAAAAAGGTGAAGGGGATAAGAAGCTGATGACAAAATTATATAAAGTGTTTCTGTCCATGAACCTTAGTGGACCCACTTGGACAAAACAAAGATGGGAGGCAGAGACGGCCAAAAGTATTTCTGATGAAATATGGGAAGGAGTCTGGACTGAGGCACATCGAGTAACAAGCTCAAATATGTGGCGGGAATATAAATGGAAAATTATCAGCAGATATTTCAGGACCCCAGACGTAGTAGCTAAGATAGATCCTAAAGTACCAAGTTTGTGTTGGAGAAACTGTGGTTCAGCAATCCCCAATCATACACACATGTTTTGGTCATGCCCCAAATTACAAAACTTTTGGGATGATGTGTACAAGGCTATAAACCAGATCTTTCAGGAGGTTATTCCAAAGGATGTAACGGACGCATTACTCGGTATTACTCCAGTTGGGTTACAAGGACGAACCAACTCATATCTTTTAAATGTTCTTCTTACAGCAGCCCTGAAATGCATTACAATTAAGTGGATGCAATTAGAGCCGCCTTCCTACAACTCATCCAAATAGTCCAAATAGTAAGGGAATTGTACCAAATGGAAAAGATAACATACTTGTTAAGACTTCAAAAAGCCACTTTCAGCCAACGCTGGGGTACAGTGGAAGATCTACTCACTTACAACTTAGGCTTTTGGATTACTGTACTTAGACCTGCCGCCCAAGGTGGATTCTTGTGTTAGGTTTGTATGGTGATGCTGAGACTACAATTATGATGCTGAAATTGTAAAATGGCATGCTGAGACATTTAATTTATGCTAAAATTTCACACTGTTTAAACTGTTTATTATTATTGTTTATTACTGTTCTATGGCTGTGTAATTGCTCTGTTTTAAAATCTATAAAAATTTAAGTTCCAAAAAAAAAAATTGCAGTGTGAAAGTGACCAAACCAAAATTAAAGTCTGAAATATTTTCACATTCCCCACCCAACTTAACCAACTACCCCAGACTATCTTGGTGTGAAAGCTCTCTTAATGACTGAGAAAGAGAAAAATTAAGTAAAGGTGGATTGCTGATAATATCACTGAGATATGATCTCCAAATATTGTCCAGCCTTAATGAGTTTTTTCTTCCAGACTACATCCATCCTTTCAACAATCTAAAGAAAATAAAAAAAGGTTGTTTATTTTACTTTAAAAGTTTTCAGAAGATGAGAAATGTGAGCTGTAACAAAGAGATGGGCCTAGTAATTAGGACTGGTTTGCAATCAACTGGCTAAATTTTAGATACTCATGTAAGTCCAGTATGTTGCATCTTTTAACACTGGTTCCATCAGCAGTATAAGACAAGAGGTTTTTTTTTTCTTTTACATTGCCTTGGTGTTCTAAGATTAATAAAAGAGAAATTTAAGGTTGAAGTAGCACAAGGGGACATTATGACAACTGCTATGGGAGAACAACATTTCAACACAAAACAATCTAAATTTAAATCATTTTAAAACCAGGTCAAGACCAGATCCTACAATTAAAAACACAAGCAATAAAAAAAGACTAGCTGCTTTCAAGATATCACACAAATGCAAGTATTACATGTAAATTAAGGGAACAAAAAGTCCCCAGTGACGGCAACCAGCTTACTTTTATTATTTGTAGAAGTCTTTCTCTAAAATGAGAATTTTTTTTTTCAATTATATTTTCTTTGAGCAGATATTTTTACTATTTAGTTACAATGACTTTTTAAATTTGTTGATCTAGAAATAGTCAGAGATGTTATCTTAAGAGAAAGCTTCACAGGATAATAGGGAGAAAAAGGCTGCCGTAAACAAGTACAAATGGGGTTAGATGATAATTAACATAAAAACACTAACATGTAATTCTACACTAAGGTCATTATAGAAGGCTAAAACTGCCATGTGCAAATGCCTCTCAAGAGTTTCCTTAGAATACAAGTAAACACATTAAAATAACTGAATTTTACAATGTGGCTTAGTTTCAAAAACCTACAGAGCCTCATCTACCAGTCTTACTGTTTAGTTCAGCTGGTTGCCTCCAGTGTTGTATTAAATCATTCATCATCTTCTAAATTTGCTTGCTACAGTAAGCCATGGCAGGGTGACTGGAAGCTTTGTCTTTTTCCATTTAGGTCAGAGCAAAGCCATCTCTTGCATAAATCCAGCAAATCTGTACACAAGGGTAACATCCTATGGCTTTTAGATAAGAGAGAAGCAATACACAAGTTTTTACAAGTTTTTTTTGGAGAGCTCTTTGGGCAGAGGTGAACAGCACAGTTCTCTTAGTTCTCCAGGATTTACGATCAATGTGTCTATAGTATCTATAAGCATAAAGGGAGATGTGGAAAAACCAGTAAAAGATATCTACAGGATGACTCGAAGGTCTACGGTTGCATAAGTGCATTAGCAGGCTGCAGCCTCTGGACGCCACACAGAAACGAAAGAGCTCCATTGAGGTTTGTGAAAGACTGACTGATGACTCTGGTTAAATTTAGAGACATCCCATAAACTAAGAGCATTTTAAAGACTACAGATCTCTAATATACTTTATTTGTCCTCTGAGACATTCATTTTTTTCTGAATACTCACAGGTCTTTGTTCAGACTTTTAAGCACTCTGCATCTGTGAAAAAACTGGTTTCTAAATTACTATTACATGCACAAATTTAATATTTTACAATCAACTGAACGAACTTTATTGCAAACAAAACATTATTTGGAAGAAAAAGCAAATAAACACAACATCATTTGGTCTAAAAAGAAGAGGTTTGTTTATAGTGATCTTTGGATCTTACAACTCCTAGATAAATGAACCACTGCCACTGAAATCCTGGGATTCATATTATTCTTGCTCTCCTGGAATAATTCTCACAAAGTTTTGATAAAGCATTTATAAAAAACAAAATAAAAAAGAAAATCTGTATGCTTTTTATTGTGGTTTCTATATTTTTCTCAGTACCTCAAGCTTTTTTTTATCTAGTTAATTTTGTTCAAAATCTGGACTCTAAAATAAAAAGAGGCCATGCATTTTGGCATCCATCCATCCATCAATCCATCACTCCATCCACCTATTCATCCATCATTTTATTTTTTGTTCATCTGGGTTTAGGTCAAAGAGGAAAACAGCTCCAGTACGGAAAGACATATATTGATTTACAAAAAAACGCCACGCCCTAAACTTCCGTTTAGGGCGTGGCAATGGCGCTGGGGTAGAGCGTGCGGCCCATGTTAAGAGAGGCTATCCTAGACTTGGCTGTCCCTTGGTTTGAGTCCTGGCTCGTATCGAACTGTGCTGCATGTCTTCCCCCTGTCTTCACCCCATTTCCTATGTGTCTATTTTCAAGAAATGACTAAATAATGGCCACTAGTGCTGCAAAACATGTATTTAAAAAAAGATACTCTCCAGTTTCTCATTTGGGATCCCAAATAGTTGCTAAACCATTAGGGATATATGCTTCAAGGATTTTAGATCTGCTCCAGAATTATTTCCCAGAAAACTCCAGAGAAGGCAGTCCAGGAGGCATCAGTCTGCTGAATCCTTTCAATATAGCGGAGCCAGTACCAGCTCTATCTCTAAGGAGTTCCAGAACCAATACAGAGGAAGCAAATATTTCTGGAAATTTGTTATTCAGGCAATATTTCTGGAATATGGTTGAAGGTTTGAACTATAGGTAAATGGACAGGTAGATTGAAAGCTCTCATGTAGACCAGAGTAACAACCCCTTGTTGCACTCTAAGATCCATCCATCCCAATCCATCCATCCATTCCTCCCTCTTCTTCATCATCCCACTACCATATATAAACTAAGCAGCAAACTATACTGCCTTCAAAAATTATTAATTTCAAATTTTTTATACCATTATTGTGAAGTCATGAAGACATGGCTGCCCACCTAGGAGTGGAAAGAATGTTAAATGAAAGATGAAATAGTTCCACTCAGTTGTTTCAGAAAAGACATTGAGTGGGCATAGCAAACAGTCAGTTAGTCAATCATTTTCTATACCGCTTCTTCCATACTGTGTCACGGGAGGCGGGGTACACCCCGGACAGGTCGCCAGTCCATCACAGGGCAACACAGACACACACAGGACAAACAACCATGCACACACTCATTGAAACCTAGGGGCAATGTAGAGAGACCAATCAGTCATGTTTTTGGACTGTGGGAGGAAGCCGGAGTACCCGGAGAGAACCCACGCATGCACGGGGAGAACATGCAAAGTCCATGCAGAAAGACCTCTGGCCGGGAGTCGAACCCAGGAGCTTCTTGGCAACAGTGCTACCAACCACTGTGCAGCCCGGGTTAGCAAACATTTAAAACTAAATCCAACATTTTGGCTCATATGCAAAACACATTATATGGAGGAAAAGTAACCGACTAAACCACCAGGCCCACAGTGAAAAACAGTGGTGGGAACATCATGCTGTGAGGATGCTTTTCTTCAGCAGGAGCAGAGAAACTGGTCAAGAGCCTATAAAAAGATGAATGGAGCTAAACACAGGGCAACTCTGGAAGAAAACCTGTCAAAATCTGCACAATACTTGAGACTGGGCCACAGAATTACTTTTCAGCTGGACAACAAAGCATATAGCCAGAGCTACAAAAGAAAGGTTTAAATTAAGATCAAAGTGTTAGAATGGCCTAAATATTACTCTAATAGAGAATTTTAGAAAGACTTGATAATCAATATTCACAGACACTCACCATCAAATCTGATTAGGCTTGTACTATTTCATAATGACAGTCAGCTACAATTTCAGTCTCTAGATGTACAAAACTGGCAGGGACATGCCCCAGAAGGTTTGGACCTGGAAAATTATCAAAGGTTCTACAAACCTTAAACTGTCAAACTCCTAAATAAGTAAACCACACTTCTAAAAATTTAACTCGATGCAAATGTTTGAAAACCATGCAACATTTGGCTTCCACTTCAGAAGCATGTGCTACTTTGTGCTGGTCAATCACAAAAACTCCAATAAAGCAAATATAGATTTGTGGATGTGATAAAAAGGGGAAAAAGTTCAAGGAGTAAGAATACTTATGCATCTGGATGTCCCAGCTCAGCATTTTACTGTTTTCTGGTCTACAGCTTCATCTAATTACATTACAAAATAATGGAGTCCTATCCCAGCTACTTATTATATAAGTATGGGTAAAATATTACATCTTTTATTTTATTCCTAGGCAAGTAACATGAAGATGCTGCAGGCAATGTGAGGAAGAACAAACTGTGTGTGTTAATGTTCAGTAAATATGACTCCAAGGTCTAAATGCTGTTTGTGTTACCACATAACAGAGAAGAAATTATCTGACAGGTAATACACCAAATCCCACACAATAGAAAAAATAAACAAGAAACAAAATAATCCTCCATATGTTCTGATACATAACATGCATCTCAAGTCTTCCTCAGAACAAGCAGCCAACATTTACTAAAGTAAGACCTTAAAAACAAAACACTGATTCTACTTCTGGTTTATGAATCTAGAAACTATATCAAAACAAAATTATACACAAGTTGTTGTTTTATCTGCACAATAATCGCAGCAGTTGATAGTTCCTCCATAACACAAAGCAATGGTCCATCTAATAACTATTCACTGTGAAATGTTGGCACCAGGTGATCTAACAAATAAAAGAACAACTTTTTAACAATTTGTTACTAAATAATGCAGATGAATGGGAGAAGGATTAGGTGTTCCTGTGCAGAGAAAAGGGAGTACTGGTAATCCTGGGCAGAGTTGGCTTTTATAAATCCCGCTCTGAGGAGCTAAGAGGCTTTGCTAATTGACAGTAGAGAAATTATGCATAAAACGTAGAGTGAATATGAGCAGAGATGGGACATCGGCCTCAGCGACAGCATCAGAGTGAGTAAAAGTAGATTCCAGCTATGAAAAACCTCTGCTCAGTCTGCTGTTTGAGTCACACGTGTGTCTCATATGTGCCCTAACGATCATTTCAAGCAAGATTAAATACAATCCCTAAAAAACCCTACTGTTTGTTAGCATTAACATCAGCAGCAGTAACCCCTATCCCCGGCACAAATTTGTCTCATCCTGCCATAATTGATTTTTTTAATGTCAGGCAGGGGGAGAACGTGGCTCGCTGCTAATGTGTCTTTGGACAAAGGAAGCATTAGTTGGGATTAATTGGGATTAACATAGAAAAAAATCTGATGGACAGGAACAAATAAAAAACTGAAAAAGAAAAAAAATATCCCTCCACCCCACATGCTCACTGTACCCAAAATCTAGTTTGAGTTTTGACTGGTACTAATTAGCAGATGGAGACAACAGCCTTCATTAATGTTGATGAATGCCTCTATGTATGGTCCTGTCACTAGTCATCCATGTGTCTTTGTCTCATGATGCGTCTCTGACGTTTATTTTTTTTTTTTTTCTAAATGTTTGTTATTGTCAGAAAGTGCCTAATATAAATTTCTGTACATATTTACTGCGATCCATATGTTCTTTTAACAACATGTAATAGTCATGGTTGTTTAAAGATAGCTTCAATAAACAAGATTTATTCTACATTGTTAACTAAAAGCTGAAATATGAAGGCAGAATAAAAATAATTCATTTAACTTGCTTAAATTTACAATGATCCAATAGATATTATAAACTGGGTAAGAATATGTAGCTAACTGTGGTGCTTCTGAAACAAATTGTAGGAGCTCTTCTGTCGAAGTAAAAAGTAAATAGAGCCCGCAGGACTGACTTTTGGTGACAAAGTTACTAGAAAGCTACTACTTTCCTGAATGTCCATATCATCCTTTGTCTTAACATTACAAGGCTTTAATAAAATTAAGTTTAGGACAAGTCAGTTGAGCTTTCCAAATACAACTGTAATTCTAGTGAACATGTCAGCACCCCTGGTAACAATCCTTTTACTACAAGTGAATAAAAGGCATGTTCACTAAGAATCTATGGGCCAGTTTCCCTTTGATCAGCTCTGAACTGTAATCAGCAAGTCAAATAAAGATAATAAAGATTTGTTTACTATTCATTAAATGCAACACAAGTAAGAACTCACACCATTTCCCCTCTATAAAATGGGACATATGCTTTGATGCATAAATCGGAATAATCTTTTAATCCTTTCATTTTCTGTTGGATTTAAATCTACGATCTCTATCCAGGAACCAGCAGCACATTTGGTTGCATTTTATGAGTTACAATCCCTCCCAATAAAAAACTGCATCGGCCAGGTAAAGGCTGGTCAGTAGTTATCTAATAAAAGCGGTGAAGTTGAAGACTCACATTGTTATGATACCTTTGGTAAGATACCTTAAGTTTACTTTCCAGACTTCAACAAAAGATATGCTCTGTCAAATTTATAAAGGATTCTACGGCTTTCTTAAAAGTAATATTTGGTGATAATCTGTGATTATATTTGTTGTACTGGCTCATTACAGGATTTTTTTTCTGCAGTCACTTCTAGGTTTGGATGTTCGAGGTTGTGGCAAACTGCCTACCATGGGTTTAATGTCTGTTAAGGATCATTATTAGAGATGCACTGATCAGGCTTTTCCTGGACAGTAAAAGTGATTTTTTTTTTAAGTCTGATGTGCTGATTTTGAGCATCAAAGAGCATTAAAGTAGATGCTGTTTCTTCATCTTTCAGTCCAAAAGTTGTGGATTCGATTCCAGCTTCCTCCTGCCACATGTCGATGTGTCCCTGGACAAGGCGCTTAACCTCAAGTTGCCTATCGATCTGGGTATCGGTGTATTAATGTGTGCACGTTTCTGAGTGCAAATTGTGAATGTGGGTCTAGTATAAAGCGCTTTGAGTGGTCGGTGTGACTGGAAAGGCGGTATACATGTTCAGTCCATTTACCATCAAGATCAGAGTAGATCAAGGAAAAATATAACGATCTCTGGATAATTAATTGGTGCATCTCTAATCATCTTCCTTTGGTAAAACCTGCTCTCTTTGAAGCATTCTTTTTAACATTTAGTAATACTTGCTTCAGTTCCTAATTCACTCATGACCAGGGAGATGCTTCCCCTGGTAAGTACTGCAACACACACCCAAAGTATTTATCAATACAGCAGCCACAGCCTTTTTTATTAAAAATCTTCATTTTTCACTTTGAGGCCACAGAAAAATATCAGGCTTTAATAATGATTTACTGATTTCACAAGCTAGGTTTTGTGGCAATGAGGCATGAAAATATTTGCTTCTGGCTGAAGTGCTGATATAAAGTTCTGTAACTTGTGTTCTTTAATTGTGCCGATGGTTTTTGTGAACGGAGCTACACTGTCTTTAATAATAATAAAGGACAACAGAAAAGAAAATGAAGCAGAGTAAGAATGATGATAGGGATGAAAGGATGAAGGCAAAGAAAAACATTTTTAGGAATTTTTTTGGAAAATATGGGGCAGAGAGAAGAAGAAGTGTCAAAATTAGATCAAGAAACATAGAGAAAAGATTAGAATAAAACTACAAAAAAGGATACATTTCAGTAGAATAAAAGATAACAATGAAAACATTGTAAGACAGACAACTCCCATAAATTTGATGAAACATCACAAGAAATTCTATAAAAAACATGCAGACATTCTGCAGAACACAAACTGAGCAAATAAATCTGACAAATTTAATAAATAAATCTACAACAAAGAACCGACTGACATAAACTAATTGGCAAACAAAATTTAACAAGTCGTAACCTCTGTGACTTTCATCTTGCTGTCATCACAGAAATTAAATTTATGAAGCGAAGAGCACCACCAGATAGACTCAGAGAAGAAGTTCAAGCACGGTTTCCAAAGAGGAAAAAAAGCCAATAAAAAACAGCGAACTGTATGAGAGAAGTCAGAATAACGAGAAGGAGAAGGGTTGAGGTAAGATACGAGAGACAGAAAGCATGAGAGGCAAAGGAAGCAACCCTTGGGCAACTGTTAAACTGACTTAATCAGATCAAGTTACTGACCTGGATAAACTCTGCTTGAATGTAACACACAACTTGAATAACAAATCACCCCTTGAGACCAGAGTGTGGTGTGTGAATGCTTTACACTGCACTGTAAAAAACAGGAGTGCAATGCAAGAGTAACATTTACGTAGAATGTTTTAAACTGGAGAAATTAATTGCATCCTAATTACTTTCCATTCATGCACCTATTAATATTTTATTCTTTGGATTTTATAGAAAAAACCAAATGTTTATTGATTACATTCCAAACAACATGCAAGCTAAAGGAGAGCAAGTGTACCTCCAAATTGGATGCATGCAATAGTTTGGCACGTGAATTTTTTACCTGATGACAGTTTTACCATAATAAAGTTATTTTGTTCAAAGGAAGATATACACAGCTCTAGCTCCGACTGTTAGTTAAAGATTTTCTTTAACGTATTTCAGCCTTTGGCACTCGAGGAAAAGGCAAAAAACATCACACTCATTCTACTATAAAACGAAGCAAAAAATTGCACCCTTTCTATCCAGCAGAGAAAAAAACTCCACAAAAACAAACTTCCAGCAAAGTGCAAATGAGTCATTTATTTAGCCCATATTAGGAATCATACTCCATCACATGTCTGAAATATTTCAGCGAAAGGCAGTTAATATTGTCAGAATATAGTGAAGTGCCTTTTTGTAACTGCTTTAATCTGGTTGACCAGTGACAGCATTTTACAGAATGTCACATTGAAAGACAGTACAAAACATGTCAAAACATCACTTTTTTCATCTAAAAATCAAAAAGGAAACAAATTAATGTGTGTTAATCTGTATCTGCAGCTGGATTTTAAAGCAATCAGCAAAAAAATATTTCAAAAGCAGTACATTCAAAAACCCATTCAGATTCTCATTCAAACTATGGAGTTTTGAGGAAAGCTTGCTTCTGATGTAAGCCCACATCAATTTTCCCCAGAGAGGCCGAGATGCAGCATTAATGATTCTCTGCAAAATGTCAACGACTTCAGGCAAAACCATAATGACTCAATCGCCTGGGAAATTCAAAAGGACTGAGTTCATAAAACGCTGAGAAGAATAAGCAAAGGGAAGGAAAGATAAAGAAGGAGAGGAAGAAGTGAAGTGACAGGGAAAAGAGAGAATGGCTTTTTTCAAACTGAACCAGAGTTTGGGAAACAGTTCAGTGAGTTACTCGGCTTTTGCTATGGTTCCTTAGCAGCATACATATAGTACATGATTTGTTGTAAAGGATCAATTCACAATTGTGTGCGCATGAGTAGGTGTCTATGACCACAAGGAACAAAGATAGGAATGCGCCTGTTAAGCATCTCACACAGTGCGCACCCTTGTAATATGCTCTCGAATTGTTGCAGGGCTCCATTTTCGTCCCACACTGATACCCAGTGACAAATTCAGAGGCCATATTGACACAAACCTTCATCATAGGGTTTTATACTGCAGAACACTAAACCAGGACATTGTACATGAACAAGCTGAAGTATATTGGTTTGTACATGTACAGGCTGTATTCACTGAGAATCTGAGGTCATTTTCACTCGTGGGTTATATAACCCTGCAGTTTTGTGCTCCATCAGTCTGAGAGTAATCTTCATTCTGAAGCTGCTCACTTCTATCTTCTAGTGGCTCAATTCACGTATACCAACAATAATGACAGCAAGATACACAACATACACAAAACATTTGGCAAGCAGAACTAATAAACAATGTGTCGAATGAGCTCTTATGCAGGTTTTTTAGAGATGACCTATGGCACTTATGACACGTGGTTGTTTATCATGTTGCAGTTAGGCCTTGGCCACTATAGGATTTGCACGGTATGATAACCTTAATGCTCCAGAGTAAAATGCTCCAGTTTCATGTCATCATAACTCAAAGAAGTATTTACAGTTGTAAATGCTATCTATTTTGTTATTTTGATTTAAATTAAGACAAAAAGTCAAATTTAGAAGCAGTTTTCAAGTAAACTAGTTATTGCACACAATTTTACACCATTTCAGCCCAAAGCTGAGAGATGAGGACGAAACAAAGGTCATACAACAGTCCCAATAGACAGTTCTAGTGCAGCAATCATTGGAGTAACCAGGCAGACCACAGAGGTTAACGTGGGTGTTGTTTGTGAGCATACATTTCAGGTGTGAAAATTTGTGTTTTACTGTGGTTTTTACTTTTTTGTGTGCTCTGTCAAGAAACACTTCTGATGCTCAGATAATTTTATCAGATTAATAACCACTTTCTCCAAACATTCCTCTTGTATGTTCACCTATGACAGTAGCAAGTCATTGTTTTCTCCGTGTCTGTGCCAAATGAAGTCACAAACGTTTGGCTCAAGATGGTTTCCAAGTGTTTTAGCTTTAATTCCAAACACCATATGCAGCATTTTCAGGCCCAAACAACATGTTTTGGGGAAACTTACTGAAAACAGATTTATAGATACAGTTTGAGTGGTGTAACAGGAAGTGTCCTTAGAACAAGGTTTTAACAGCTATCTTAATTTAGGATAGTTAGAACCTCTCAAGTAAAACACTATTTGATCATGTGGAGTTATTGTTTCACAATACCAACATGCCTGCTAAGATAATTAAGTCTTCTTTGATGACACTCTGGTTAAGAGAAAGGGGAAAGCAGAAGCCCGTGCATCCAAATAACAGTTCTACTGAAAACCGGAGCCGACACTCCTATGACTACATGGATGCTGCCAGAATTTAGGTGTTTTGAATTACAGTTTTTTGTCACAAGCAGGCTTTTCACCTTTTATAGGAAATAAAAACAATGGGGTATCACAAAGTGTTTTTAATCTCTGTGAAAGGGGGGGGTTTGGTTTTCCAAAGTTCTCCAACCTCCTACTCTAAGAAAAATTTATTTTGGGTTCCTCCTGATTACTGGATGAAGTGACATATAACTCTTATATTATAAATCAAATTGCGGTAAATTTCCAAACATTTTTAGGCTTTCCCAATGGGACCTAGAAAAAAGTAATGAAGAATTTAGTTGAGAAGAACTTTGATTAAAAATATCAAACTGAGTTGACAAAGAAAAGCTGCCCTTTCCCCAACAAAACAATGTGCGTGAATAATTGTTGCACACCGACTCCGTGAGAAAGCTGATAATTTTTTCTACCAGGGGAAAGTTTGGAATGGGGGGAAAAAGAAACATAAAGAAATTAAAAAAGGGGAAAGATTGGAAAAGGGCTGAATCATAATTTTTTATAAGTGAAAAACCCTTGGGCCTTGCAGTCCTTGAAAAAATTTTATTGAATTAGATTTGAATTTAAACCTTCGTCAGCCCCCAAAGCAAATCCATTTTTTTCCCCACATTCTTCCTATGTAAGGGGAATAATTTTATCGCTAACTTCATCACACCCTCATCATTCCTCCTGATTTCTCTTGCTAACACAGAGACACCTTTACATTAGTTAAATAAGAAGTAATGTAGTAAACTCAAGGGTTCTCCTGCAACTAAATATCCAGAGAAGATAATCAGATATTCAGAAGCATAAAGCTGCCAACCAGATAAAAGTAAAACGGAGCTAAATAACACTATGATATGAAAACTTTAAAGTTCTAACAATATATGTTTCCCTGTTTATAAAATTCCCCTTTTTTTCCATGTAAATTTTTATATTGCTCTAATCTTTAAAATTAATTTTTTTTAGAAAAAATAAAACTTTTATTTTTTTTTTCCGTTTCATTGGGTTTGAAATATTTTTTGTTTCAACTTGTACATTTGATGATTGGGGGCACATAAGTGGTCAAGAAAATGTCTACATGAACTGAAAAAGTTTTACATCATGCTTGGACTGAGTAGGAGAGAGATTTTTCTGTTACTGAGCAGCTTGGACAGTATTGTGACAATCAGGCGTACACTGAGGTGGAACGTCAAACGCATGGAGCTGTACAGGAAGACGAATGGTCCCGATCTGTCTGGGGGTTGGGGAAACCTTTCCCCCATCGATTAAATGGAGGGGCACATAAGCTCCTAAATACAAAACCAAACCCCCCTGAACTGCATTCAGGCGGGTGATGTTTTTCAAAAACAGATTTCCCCCGGGGACATTTTAAATAAAAAAATCTGCACCCATAAAAGGGGGGTTGAGCAAAAACTAAATGGGCCCAGATTATTAAGGCATGTTTTTACTCCTTTGGGCAACTCAAAACGGTTTTGGAATATTATAAAAGTACGATTGATTTGGGATTTTCCCAACATGAAATATTTTTCCATTTTTAAAAAAAAAAAAAAGACGGATTTTACCAAAAATCTTAATAGTTTGTTCATGTTATTAAATTATCAGGTTTATTAATATAAAACGGTTTAAAGGGTAAGGGAAAGGGAAAAAAGGTTTTTTTTTTTTGTCAATATAAATTTTGTTTTATTTTTAATGACGAGATGTTTTAAAATTTTAATTAAATTTAAACCCCATTTAAAAAGGGTACTTAAAACTTTTTATCTAAAAACTTGGGGTTGGGCTTTTAAATTTTTTTTCCCTTTTAAATTAGACAAGACAGAAGTTTTTCCCTCTTTTGGGGGCCGGAGTCCCTTTTAAAAAGAAAAATGCTTATTCAAAACACTTAAACCCGGATTGGGGATTAAATTGACCCTCGGGGAATAAAGTAAAAAACTTTGGGTTTTTTATTTTTGGGCCAATGACATTAAATTTTTTAAACCCATATTAAACAGGTTTTTCTAGGATTTCCCTTTTTTCACATCCCCGGGAAAATTGAAAATTTAAAAAAAATATCCTCTCAAAAGAGTACGCTGAAAAACTAGTCCTGGGATTTTTTTACTTCAAGGGTGGGCTATTGTAAATTCCCTTTTCTATCCGGATGGGCCACAAAATGCAGTTTAAAAACCTTTGGCTGATCCAAAAAAGCTGCAAACAAGAGTTTTTGATGAAAATTAAAAAGAGAGATCATTATTTCCCCCAAAATTTTAACTTCCCTTCATTGGCTTCCCCTGTTAAATCCAGAATAAATTTAAAATTCTCCTCCTCACAAAAGGTAAGCCCTTAATGGGTCCTTTGCTTTCCCTCCATACATCAGAGATCTGATTTTTTCCTTGGTTTTCCCAACAGACACTTTTTGTTTCTCAGCTGCAAAATTTTTCTGGTGGTTCCCAAAAGTCCTCTAAAATAGGGAAAGGGAGGCAGAACCCCTTGGTTTTTTCCAGCTCCTCTCCCTGTGGAAACCGCTTCCAGTTTTTTAAGGGGCCCTGAGGCGGAAAAAAACCCCTTTTCTTTCTTTTTAAAAGGGTTTTGGGCTTAAAACTTTTTCCTTGTTTTTTAAAAAAAGCTTTATTTTTTTTAGGGGTTTGGGTTATTTTATCCTTTGGGGGCCCCTTCTTTTCCATATTTTTTTTTTTCCTCCCGTCTTTCCTTTTCCCCTTCCCCGTTGGATGGGGTAAAAAGGGGGTCAGGGTTTAAAACCTAAACTGGCTCAGTTTGGGTGAGGTTTCCCAAAAACACCCTCCCTTTCTGCTAAAACCTGTATGACCCCCCTTTTCTTTTTTCCCAAAGGGGTATAATCCCTTTTGACAGGAGAGGGATCCCCCAACTTTGTGGGTTTTTTGTATAAAAAATTGGGCCCCAGGGGCTCAGTGGGTAAACTTTATCATTTTTTTATTTTTCTTGTTCCCCTTTCATTTTTTGGGGGCCCCTTCTGGGGTTGGGTGGGGTCTTGGCACTCGGTGGTTTTGGTTTTGGGTTTTCCCCGGGGGGGGGCCCCTTTCGCCCTTTCCCGGGAAACCCCTTTTTGGGGTGCCTTTTTGAACACATTGTTGTGGGAAAAAGCGCTATAAAAAAAAATAAACTGAAATGAAAACGATCTTTTGTAGTTTTTTTCTATAAGGGGGCCTTTAGGCGCTGGAGGACATAATGCACTTTTTCCCCCCTTCTTTCACAACTACTCTCCAAAATTTTTTCATTATTTGCTGTTATTTTTCAGGGTGTTAAACTTTATTTTTTTCTTTTTTTTCTCTTCCCAGAAGCCCACACCTGGCCTTTAAATCTGATCTACCTTGGGGGGAACCTTTTTCTGGAGAGGGGGCATTGTCCAAGCTTCTGCTGGCCCCAAAACTTTAATGGGGCCCCCTTCAAAAAATGATCCACTGGGGCCCCGGTTTTTTTTCAGGTTTTTTAAAACCCCCCTTCTTTTTTTCTCCCAGATTATCCTTTTTTAAATGGGGCTTTTAAATGTGGAAAAACTATGTGCCTCTTTTTACTCTAAACCCTTTAAAACTGGCTCAAAAATTTTTTCTGTTTTTTTTCTTTTTTAGGGGGAAATGACTAAAGGAGCTACATCCTTTCACATTTTTCTTTTTCCTTCCCAAAAAAAATTTTCCCCTGGATCAGGGGCTTCTGTATTCCCTTTTGTGTCCACTGGGCCCTACCTGCCTGCTCAGTAGGGGGGATAGCTGCCCAAAGTCAACGCCCGTGGGCTGTCCACCTGTCTTTTTCATGGGTCTTTCCCAGGAATGCCCCTTAAAAAAATCCCCTTTACTCGATGCAATCTGCTGGATTTCCTTAGATAGAAAACGTTTTAAAACCAATTTTTAAAAAAATAACTGAAACGGGCTCACCCGGGTTTAATGATTAATTAATTTGGGAAAGTATGTAAACCCGTCTTTTGTTTTAAATGGGCCCTTAAGACAAATGTGTTTCTGAAAATTTGGGGGGCGTATAAATTTAAAAGAAAATTTAATTAAAAAAAAAGGAAATGCCCTGTCCCCATCCAGTTTTTTTTCCCCCATTTTTCCCCGGGAAAGGGGTCAGGGTGGGTGATGGGGGAGGTTGGGGGGTCCCTGTTGCCTCTCCCGGGAACAGTCAATGGGCAAAAGGGGGGGGTACAAAACCCCGCGGATGTCAAAATTTTGATGGGGGAAATAAAACTAACTAAAAAAGGGGTGAAAAAATTTGGAAAAGAAAATTTTTTTTTTTTTTTAAAAATGAAAGGCCTGTTTTTGGAGATGGGGGGAAAACATTTTTTCCCAGGGGCCCAAACCCGTAAAAAACAAAGTTAAAATTTGGGGGCCAAAAAAATTAAACATGAAAACAAACAGGGTTTTTTAAACTTTTAGCTATGCCTGCCCAACCTTTAAAACACAGAGCAAAAAAATCCCCATCACATCTGAGATTTCTCTCCTGTTAAAAAAATTTTTTTAAATAGATTTGGATCGGGGAGGGGAGGCCCCCTATCAGTTTTTTCTTTGGGAAAAATGCAATAAAAAGTGAAAAAGAATTTAAAGGGCGAATATAGCTTTTCAAAATTAAAAGGGCAACGTCCCGAAAAACCCCGAGAAAAGGCAAGTCTGACAGATTTAATAAAACATGTGGTAATAAAAAATATTATTTCATTTACTGGGTACCTGCGAAAACTTGCTCTCCCATTTTCCACCGGTAGGGTCATTACAAAATCCCCCTGCCGTGTCATCCGTAAACTAAAACGGGAAATGAGCAACTTTTTTTCCCCTATAAACCTCTTTTTTAAAAAAATACCAAATTTTTCTTTACTCAACCCCTTTTAAACCCCGTTTAAAAAAGAAAAACTGAAGGAAATTTATTTATTTTTTTTTTAAACTGGGGTTAAATAAACCAGATACATGATGGGAACACCTACACAAGCCACCCCATGGAAACTAGAGCTGATATTCAAATGTGTAATAATAAAAAAGCTTTAAAGGGGAAAATTGGGATTTTTTTTTCCACCAAAATCCCGCCAAAGGTGAGGGAAAAAGGCAGGATAAACAGCCAAAAGGGCCCCCGTATTTTTTCCCCGGGGGCACACTTTTTACCAATTAAAGGGAAAATAATCTATTCAGAGTTTCCTCAGTATACAAAATTTTGTATTTTAAAAAAACACCCTTTTTAGGGGGTCTTTTTTTTAGCCCGGGAAAAAAATGAATTGGGAAAATTTTGAGCATTTTTTTTATTTCCCCAATGTGGCCCAAATCATCATTAAGGGATTTTTTAAATCTTTTGTTTTCCAAAAAAGCAAAAATTTTTAAAAATGATCTTAAAGTCTAGGGAAAAAAAAGGGGAAAAAGGCCCCTTTTAAACATCAACACAAATAAATACAGTTAAGGGAGCATGAAGGGGGAAGCAAACTTTCTGCAGGGGTGTTGTTGTGGGAAGCAAATGGAGGGGAAAAAACGGGAAACAATATTTTGGAATAAAAAAAAAATATTTCTGTATTTCTCCCTTTAATAGGGGGGGGGCAGTTAATTTATAAAAAGGGAAAAAAGTTAGACCTGGGGGGCAAAAAAACCCCTTTTTCGTTTTCTCTGGGGAGAGATATGGGGGGTAAACCCTTTTTTGGTTTACGCCCTTTAAAAAATTGGGGAAAACTGCTAAAAAAACTTATAAACAAAAAAAGCAGCAAAAAATCCAAGATGATGTTAGCATGGCCGTGATTTTTGGGGGCCATCAAATATTTTAAAAACCAGAAAGTCACTAAATTTTTAAAAAAGAGCCTCCCTATACATTTGCTGGGCCCCCCCAAATTTCCCCAACCTTTTTCTTTAAATTTGGTTTTTTTTTATTTATTTTTAATATGTAATAGCACAGACAGAATGCTAAAAAAATAACAAAAAAGGTGGTGAAATTTTTGATTGGTGGATCCCGCTTTTCCCGT